>PVKV010003149.1:58212-150543 GCA_004027835.1 Alouatta palliata
TTTGTGTGTGTGTGTGTGTGTGTGTGTGTGTGTGTGTGTGTATTTTTAGTAGAGACGGGGTTTCACCATGTTGACCAGGCTGGTCTTGTACTCCTGACCTCAGGTGATCTACCCGCCTCGGCCTCCCAAAGTGCTGGGATTACAGGTGTGAGCCACCATGCCCGGCCCAGAGTGGGAATTTAACCAGGTTCTCCAACTCCCAAACCAGTGCTCTTTCCACCCACGTGATAATACTTGTCTAACGGTGAAAGTTCAAGCATGGCTGATGGCTGATAAGATAGTTTTGGTCTGGAGGAACCTTGATAATGTTTATGGGAGCATTTTGCAAGCTTTGAAGCTCAACACACACAAAAGAAGAGGTTTAATTACACCATGCTGGTCTCTGTCCTCTCCTGCACAGGAGCACTGAGCCCAGAAAATCCATTCATCCATTCATTTGGTGCCAACAATGAGTCATCTTCCCGTCCCTGCTGGATCAATGGCAAGAATGCTCCCTCTCCCGCCAACAAATCTAGTTAACCACAAAGGCTGTGCATCTCTCAGATTTGCTGGCTCTGTCTCCACCCACTGCCCTTCCCTGCAGCTCTGTCATCTCTCACCTACATCACTGCAGTGCCTGTGCCTGATCTCCCTGCAGCCTCCCCTGCCCCTCTGACCACTCTTCACACTGCAACCGCAGCCAACTTTCTAAAGGCTAGGTCTGAGCCCATCACACTTGGGCTTAAAGCCTCTCCACGACTCCCAGTGCTCTCGCCTAAACTTCAAGCTCCTTGACCAGGTTTTTCAAGGTTGTGATCTGGCAGTGTCTCCAGACACTCCCCCTTCACCCTACGTGCTTCCGCTATGGACCACATCCATCCACAGGACACAGCTCCTTCCATTCGTTGCCAAGTTAACTAACATCTCCTATCCTCAGCTCTCAGCATCAACATCACCCTCTCTGGAGGGCCTCCTTCTCCCCAAGTTGGGTCACTGCCTCTCCCACACGGCCAGCCAGCATCCTGTGAATATCACATCAGCACTGACCTGCAATCACATTCACTCTTCTGGGGTCCTGGCTGGACGACTGGCGCTGGAAGCACAGGGACTGTGTCTGCATCCTCCGTAACTGTCGTCTAGGTGCTTGGCATGAGTTACTTGAGTATTCAGTAAGTCTGAGCCAATAGACATTTGTGTGTGCAGGCACCAGGTTAGCTGCATGGAGGGCTAGCAGGTTCCACCGCGCCTCGTAAGCCTTCCTTTCTCACTTGTGCTTTGCTGAGCACCAACGGAGAGGCAGTTCCTGCACATCACACAACAGTGAGGGGCTCCCAGAGTCATCCCAGCCACTCCCATGAACTGAGCAGCCCAAATCCATCCCAGCAGGCACTAGCCCAGATACCAGCACTCCCCAGGAAGGAAGATGACCCTTTCCTATATAGCCAGGGCAGCCTGTCTTCCACGGCTCCGCTTGTGTGACCAGGGCGAGTGCTAAGAGAGAGGCCGGTGCGTTCCACTGCCCTGTGAGCCACAAACTCACAGGCAGGTCCACAGACCTGGGGGCAGGAGCCAAAGCAAGAACAAGCAGAGACGGGGGGCCTTCCACCCAAATTCCCACAATTTGATTGGTCCTCCACAGATTATGGGGGTCACCTGCCCCTCAGCCATGACCAGTCCTCCCCTGCAGCCACTGAGTCTCTCTCAGTCGGTCTCCTGGGGAGGCTTTCAAGGACCCTGCTCCAGCTGGACCTTTGTCAGAGGGTCCCCTCAGAGACAGAGTGGTCTCTACAGGCTTTGGGACACGGCGGCTGCAGGATGGGGCCCTGGAGGCTGTTGCTTTCGGACAATTCCATGTGGACCTGGCCACCCCCTTGAGGAAAGAAGAAAGTAGAACTCCACGCAGAGAGGATTTCGAGATACCCACCTCCAACTGCTGCCAGATCCACGTGCATAGTCATTTTTTTTTTTTTTTTTTTGATGGAGTCTCGCTCTGTCACCCAGGCTGGAGTGCAGTGGTGCAGTCTCGGCTCACTACAACCTCCACCTCCCAGGTTCAAGCGATTCTCCTGCCTCAGCCTCCTGAGTAGCAGGGACTACAGGTGCACACCACCACACCCAGCTAAATTTTTTTGTATTTTTAGTAAAGACAGGGTTTCACCATGTTGGCCAGGATGGTCTCCATCTCCTGACCTAGTCATCCCCTTGCCTCGGCCTCCCAAAGCTCTGGGATCACAGGCATAAGCCACCACGTCTGGCCTCGTTCTTTATGCCTGCCTCCTCTCCAGGGACATGTAGTTCAGGAATGACCCAGGGCAAGGGGAATTCTCAGCTTCTCTCATCTACCATGTGTCACTGTGACTGTGACAGCCAAGGACCCAACCAAGGCCACTGTGAGACTTTTACTGCAGTGGTGCAGTGGGACGGCCCCCAAACCCTGCCTCCTCAGAGTGCCCGTCTGGAGCAGGGACCCATCCTGGACTACTGCCTCACTGCAGCAGAGGGGCAGGCCAGACTCTGAGGGTCTGCGGGACAAAGAATGGACCCCATGCACCTGGCACCCAGCTCCCATCCTGTGCCATGTCCCTGCTAGTTAGCACCTCCACTATAGAGAGGTGCGAGAGGAAGGGCAGTCACTGCCATCCACCTGAACTGCTCTTTGGGCACTCAACCCTGGAGGGATCGTCATCTAGTTTCAAGTCAATCCAGAACATCTACAAGAGGTTCTAGGGCAGGGCAGCAACCTCTCCAGAGAGCCCAAGATGCAGGCCCATGTTGGAGGGAAAGGGGGTGACACCACTCCAGCTGGGGGCTGCGGGGAGGAGACCTGCACCCTGACACCTGCTGCCAGTCTCCTGGAGGCAGTTATCAGGCCCTTCCTGCTGACCTTGTCTGTGGGATGGCTGCAAAGAAAGGCCGAGTCCACATCAGACATTCCCCTGTAGTCATCTACAAAGCCAAAAGGACTTTCTGAGACAAGTTTGTAAATTGCTTGCATCAGAACTGATTGAACTAACTCTGACATTGGCAAGGGATAAGCAAAATGAGGGAATTCACTCTGGGGAATTCTGCCCCAATGAGATCACAGTCAGGAGACACTGAGGAGAGACACTGAGCCACCTTCACTGGCATCACAGGATGTGGCCCTCTGGGAGGTGTGGGGACCACGCCGCAGGATCGGCAAGGGACCTGGAGAAACGTCTACTCTATGCATGGAGGCTTCCACCCAATGTAGACTCAGCCAAACGATGAAATAGCCAAGCACAGGGTGAGGCAAGAAGGCAGTCTGAGGATCTGTGAACAAGGCTCTGCAAACAGACGGATGAGGTGGGGGGGTGGCCGGGGAGGAGACACTGCAGGAAAGACTCCAGGGCCAGAGGACGCCCCGAAAGCACTCCAGAGACAAGACTTTCAGGGAGGACACATGTCTCCCAGTGCACTGGACTGTTGCTGTTGATATTAACAAAAATTAAAAACTGTATAAACAAACCCACCCACCCCACCCACATCAGAAACACATGACGCTCTAGGTCCCACTGGGCGACTTGAGCACTTGTTTGGTGAGCATCTGTCCACAGGGGCGTGTTTGCTCTGGAATTTGCACTTTGGGGCTCCCGGGGAGGACTCCTTACCAGGAAGACTGGCCAGAGGACCAGAGAAGGGCAGTTTTGCTTAAATACGTGCCTCTCTCACATTCCATCAGCAACAGAGCTCCTGTCTCAGAGAAGCTGTCTTCACCCTATCCAACACCCTAAGACCAGCCTACTCTCCACTCCCACCCACCAAAAATATGAATCCTGAGCACATCAAAAGTTCTATTCTCCTGGTCCCAATTTATATGTTACTTAAGATGAACAGAGGAGTGACTGGGGGCTGGGTGGCCATGTCTCAGCTCTGGGAGAAGACAGGCAGGTGGAGGCTGGAGAAGAGACCTCATCTGGCTGGGAAAGCAGGGCAAGGAGCCAAACCGTGTAGGAAGAAGGGCAGCCACCCACCAACGCCCCACCCAGTGACACGTACGGGATCCTGGCTAGCGGATAACTGTTGCAACTGAGTCCCATAGATTCTTGACTTTTTTTTAACTGCAAAACATTACACTGGATCAGCCCCAGTTCTGAGGGGGGCATGCTGCCACAGTTGAATATCCTGCCCTGCCTGTTCACCTCCCACATCAGCGTGTGCGCATGTCATGACTCCAGCTGCTTTCTTCCTGGGGTATGGTAGCTCAGGGCTAGTCTGATCTCTCTTGGGCTTTCTGTAATTTATTTATTTATTTATTTATTTATTTTTGAGACAGAGTCTTGCTCTGTCGCCCAGGCTGGAGTGCAGTGGCATGATCTCAGCTCACTGCAACCTGTGCCTTCTGGGTTCAAGCAATTCTCCTGCCTCGGCCTCCTAAGTAGCTGGGATTACAGGCACATGCCACCATGCCCAGCTAATTTTTGTATTTTTAGTAGAGTCAGGGTTTCACCATGTTAGTTAGGCTGGTCTCGAACTCCTGACCTCATGATCCCCCCACCTCGGCCTCCTAAAGTGCTGGGATTAAAGGCATGAGCCACCGCACCTGGCCTCTGTAATTTCTCTTTGAGATCACAGAGGATGTGACTGCCACCCACCCACTGCTGATGTCAGTGAGCTCTGGGAAGGAGATAGGGATCCTAGGACCAAATGACATCTTTCCCTCCCTCCCAGCAGGGCAGCCCACAGCTGGGTGAAGCTGGCAGGAACAATTGGGGGCACCACTTCCACTTGCCCTCCTGATGGGTCCTCTGTTGCTGTCCAAGTAGTGAAACTTAACTACAGCTTCCCCATCCAGAAGCAAGGGGAGAAAGTGAGTAGCATCTGAACTAGAGAGAAATTTGAGAGTTTCTAGCAGGAATGTCTGTGAAAGGAACTGGGGTGTGCAGAACCTGTCTCCAGAAGGCCCGTATGCGGTAGAAGGGGTGGCTTCCTATGCCAGTGGAGGGCAGGAGGAAAAAAAGCAGGAGAAACTCATCAATTGCTCCTCATTGAAAAGCACAGGGGCCTCCCAGCTCTGCTACACTCCTGGCAAAGTGCTTCACCAGCACCCGGGGGACCCTCACTGCTTTGGCATCTGAGTTCTGTTAGCAAACGCCATCACCCCGTGCAGGAGTTGCCTCCAGCCTCCTTCCCATGCCTCTCTCCACCTGCCTCTCCCGGGCTCTGTCCACAGAGGTCAGGCCTGGCAGGACCCCTGGGTCCTCTCCGTGCATTCTGAGAGAAGGCCGGCAAGTCTCACCTGAGAGCCTTGTGGGGGTACACAGCGATTTGTCCTGATTGAGACTGAATGGGTGTCCTGTTTCCCCACCTGTCCCCCACCCTTAGGGAAAAAAGAAATTAAGCCATTAAAGAAATCAACAAAGTAAAAAGTTATAAATCAGAATGCTTAACTTATCTCAGAGGTAGTATTCCTGAACAATTAATCACAGTAAAATAAAGTTAAAAAGTTACACTGTAAGGTATAAAAAGCCTGGTGAGATGCTCGAGGGGTCTTGCCCGGTAGCAGGCAGACCTCACCCCACCTGCTCCCCCACGGCAACCACAGACAGTAGCAGCAGCTGCCTCAGTGGGGGTGGTCTCCCCACAAGTGGAAGCATGATGCTCCCTACCCCCATGGCGGGACAAAGTGTCAGTGTGAGGAAGGGCAGGAGACAGACAGCCATAAGTGCCAGGGGGTTCCTCCAGAGCACACCTCCAGTCCACCCCATCATCTCTGGCAAATATGCAGACACGGATGCAGGCATCCAGGTGCCCCATGCCCTGGGTCTCCGTGCGCCGCTACCCCCTCCCCACCCCTCCACCACTGAGAAAGCTGAGGCTGAGGCAGGGGTGGGTGCGTGCAGGGCTCACATCAAGAGAGTACCGGCGAACAGCACGAAGCTCAAATCCTCTCCCTCCACAGAGTATCCAGTGAGGAAGCGGGGAGCGGGGAGTGGCTTGTGGGGACATTCGGCCAGCCCACACACGCATCCTGCTGCTTACCAGTTCGGTGGAAGGGCTGGGCAATGGTTATGGAGAAGGCCATGCCCAGGATCTGAAAGACACAGGGAAGAGCCTTCAACGGGAGCTTCAGCACCCTGGGTATGACCTCCACCTCACTCATCGGGAAGTCACAGGGCTCCTAGTGCAAGTGGGGATAGCCACTGGTGTGGTGGGAAAACGTCCATGGAATGGAGAAAATGGTGATCAGAGGTCACCCTGGGCATGGCAAGAAGGGAGAGGGAGGAAGAGGGCAGGAGGAACCCCAGCACAGGAAGGAGACAAGGCCTGTGTAGACAGCCAAAGCTCACAGCCAGGGAGCTTAGCTGATGGCATTCGGGAAAATTCCCTTTCAAAACCACAGAGTTGTCTCAGTTTACATGGCCAAGCTATCGTCTAGTGCATAGCAGGAGAATCTAGGGCGAGGAAGGTGACTCAGGGGATCAGGACCCAACCAATGTCAGCACCAACCAGCCAGAAGTCAGCAACCACCCCCACGTGGCCCAGGCCTGCTAAGTGCCCTTCTCTGAGCAGGGGCCAGCCTGAGTATCAAGCCTCTCCTGCCTCCTTCCCCAGCTGAGGGCTTTTCAAACTAACTTAAATTTAGGGCTCCCAAAGAACCCATGTCAAACTTTGAGAAGATGAACTCCCATCCTTGCATTTGCCCATGGCCCCTCCTTAAGGGCCAGGATTTGAGTCTGTTGTGCTTGTGGTTAAATCCCCAGACTGCAGCCTCACCCTTGGCCATGCATTTGGGTCCTCCTCCTAGGGCGACCATGTCTGGGCCGTGGCCTGACTCTGCGGGAGGGAGAAGGTGCAGCCCCTGCCGTAGAGAAGACCTCAGAGCCAATGGGCATCTCAGGTCTCCCTCACCACCACAGGCCCATTCAACACATGCACAGCAGGTAAACTGAGGCCAGTCATGCTGCGGCTGTAGGGTGAGCCCGTGCTTCAGATTCCTCATTTATTAATTCTTGTAATTATCCCCATATCCCTATGGCATTTTTTTCTTGTTTTATTTGAATCATATTGACTTAGAGTTTTAATATATGTTTCTGCCATGTGTATATTTCATGCAGGCACCCCATTTTTCTGGGTGTGGGGCCCATGGTTTCCCTTCAAGCTACCCTCTCTCCTGAGCTCCCACCCTCACTTACACGCTGCTTAGAACCCACAAATAGCCACTGCCGATAGCCTCTCACAGCTGCCACCAGTCTCTCATTGATGGAGGGGTGGCCCCTCCCCACTGGTGGCCTCCGGTGCTGGGGCTGGCCCAGATGAGCACACTAGGAACCCTCCTAGGCTTCTGTGTAGACTCACTGCCCACCCTCTCTAAAAACACAAGCATTTCCAAGACCTGGGTTCGTATCTTACCCATTGCTTTCCCCCACTGTAAGGCCTAGAACATGCCTGGAATAAAAGATAAACGTTTGCTTGAGGAATGAATAAATGAATGATGGTGATAGGTGAGGGTTCCTGAGCAGACCACAGCCCAGGAACACCCAGACCCACAAACCCACAGAGAAAGCCCCCTGTGAACCCTACCTTCCCCACTCCCAGAAACCCCAGGGCCCCCAAATTACTCCCCTTTCAGCCACTCTTGACTCCTCACTGACCTGGGCAGGTCCCCTGCCCTACCTGCCCCAGCCTAATCACAGCCCATCACATCCCCTGGCTTTTTTAATCCCCACTGCCTCATGCCTCTTTGTGGAGACACCCAGGTTCCTGGGGTTGGGTGTCACTGGTGGCCCCCAACCCCAACCCCTTGAGCCCTCTGCCGCCCTCATCCCCTCTTTGCTTACAAGACTTTCAGATGCTAGGGCTTAGCACTCTGTGATGCTTTCTGTAAGCCAGGGCCAGGCCCCACATTTAATAAATTAGTGGATGGGAAGACTTTTTTTTTAAGGCTTTAATTTCAAGCCTGACATGTCTGTTGGTAATGAACCTGCCCGGCCCTGGGAGAAAAAACCTGCCAAGAACTTCGTCTCAGGGAGCAGAGACAACATGTCGGTGCCAGGAGTGCCCCTGCTTTGTATTCAGCACCCCTGGCCACCAGGGACCCCACAGTTCCTCCATAGAGGCAGGGGCAGCGAGGAGGGAGGACTGGATGGCACTTCCACTTCTGCATGGAAGGAAATGAAGGGGCAGAGACATCTTTGCCAAAGTTACCCAGTAGGCAGAAGGACCACAGCTCCCTGAAACCACAGAGGGGAAGAGGCAGCCACACAGGGTCCCCAAGGATCCGAGTGTTCAACCTCCAACAACTTATTCCATTTCTTTTTCTTTTTTTTTTTTTTTTTGCATAACTTTAGTCAAAAATTATTTCTTATTAACTCAAGAATCCGGCTGGGTGCGGTGGCTCACACCTGTAATCCCAGCACTTTGGGAGGCCAAAGCAGATGGGTCACAAGGTCAAGAGTTCAAGACCAGCCTGACCAACATGGTGAAACCCCATCTCTACTAAAAATACAAAAATTAGCTGGGCATGGTGGCAGGCGCCTGTAATCCCAGCTACTTGGGAGGCTGAGGCAGGAGAATCACTTGAACCCAGGAGGTGAAGGTTGCAGTGAGCCGAGATCACACCACTGCACTCCAGCCTGGGTGACAAATCAAGACTCCGTCTCAGAAAAAAAAAGGAAAAGAACAAGAAAAAAAAGAATCCACTTACCTGTGGCTAACACACATCCGTCCTAGTTTTGCCCAAGAAATCTACCAAGAACAAGTAAAACAAGCCTTTAAATATTTGGGGATATGCATGGAACAGTTCAGGTTACTGTGCTGAAAGCTGCCTGTCCACAGTTTCCCCAGACAAACATGCCCAAGGCCACAGAGCTCCTCATGGTGCAGCCATGCCTGCTCCCAGCACCCACAGCCCACCTTCCCTGTCCTTCTTCCTTGGTGCTGTGCTGCTGTGGATGGTAATGTACTGGGGACTGCAGCCGTTGTGCCCCAGGCTAAAGAGACCAGGCTGAGGCAGGGCAGCCATGCGTCAGGAGCCGGTAGCGGAGAGAAGTGAGGAGGTCCCGCCACTGCCTCCGCTGCTCCAGCCCCAGCCTGCACACCAGGGGGCCACTCTGCTGGCCTCCCAGAGCCCCATCCACCCAGGACCAGCAGCAGCATCTGCCCAGACAGGCTCTACGCCTTCTGCCATCCTCCTGGGAGCCAGCTCGCCTTTCTGATTTGCAGGCATGCTTTCTTTTGGCAGGGAGTTGCTGCCATCTGTTGTCTGGACCATAAAACACGTTTTCATCAATAAATTAAGATAGTGACTGAGATGGGAAGGCTGGCAGATGGGAAGTCACTCTGCAACACAGAAGAGGCCAAAGTGAATCTAAAGCAAGACTGGGTTTCCACCCCCTTCCCTGAGTCCCCTGTGCGCCATTCAGCCCAGGCTTCTTTCTTGAGATGGAGTCTCACTCTGTTGCCCAGGCTGGAGTGCAGTGGTGCGATCTTGGTTCACCGCAACCTCCACCTCCTGGGTTCAAGCCATTCTCCTGCCTCAGCCTCCTGAGTAGCTGGGATTACAGCCACCCGCCACCACACCTGGCTACTTTTTAATTTTTAGCAGAGACGGGGTTTCCTCATGTTGTTCAGGATGGTCTCGAACTCCTAACCTCGTGATCCACCTGCCTCAGCCTCCCAAAGTGCTGGGATTACAGGCATGAGCCACCACGCCTGGCCTCGATCCAGGCTTCTAAGAGAAGGAGGGACTTGGAAAGTCACCTGCCTCCCTCTGGCCCCATGACATCCTCAGGGTGAATAAGCCAAGTGTCACAGCAACAGGTAAGCCAGGATTTCAGCAATGCCCTGAGCCAAAATAATGACCCTAATCGCTGTGTTAGATGAGCTAAGTCACTCCACCACTGCCTGCCCAATGACTAACACTATAAAACCTCCCTGCAAACCAAAATGCTCTTCCCTCAGAGCCTCCTCACTCTTCAGCATAAAACTTAGTTCTCGCAAATGCATCTTTCACACCTCTGCCTCCCTACCTGGCTCACAGCACATCCTCCTACCCAAAAAGCCTTCCTTCTCTTCCCTGCACTGTTCTCAATCCAATCCAGGGCCTCCAAGGCCAGCGGAAGCCCCACCTCCTCCTCCAGGCCTGCCCCCCTATCGGCTTGTGAGCACTGACCTTTGCTGGGTGCCTGTTCTGCCTATAAATGGCTGCAAGAGGGCAGAAGCCTCCTTTCAGCCTTCTCTGTGCAGTGTCCTCGCATCAAGCACGATGCCAGACACAAGGAAATCTTGTTCCTAAACAGCCAGATATGGGCTGGGTGAGCCACGGAGGAGGGAAGCAGCAAGCAAGACCCGTTTTCAGCCCAGCAACAGAAGTGCCCCCCACATTGGTGCGATGACGCATGACCTCCTTCGGTCCAGCTTGTACAGCCCACAGCAGATGGCAGGAGAGGGGCCATCTGTCCGTCCACTGCCACACACAGAGAGGTGAGCCTCTCTGCATATGCTTGTGAGTTAACAGACAGGGAGGCCTTTAGATGAGGCAGCGTCATGAAGGCCAAACAGCACAGCACGCTGACCACATGCTGCTAACAGGCCGTGCCATCCTGGGCGCCATTCACTCCTCTAAGCCTCGGTTTTTCCATCTATAAAACAAAAAGTTGAAACGAATAATATCCAAAGCCCTTTCCAGCCCTAAGAGCCTATGATTGCTCTTCTATTTAGTCCTCCCTCTAGCTGTATGAGATAAGTGAGACAACCACTATTCATTTATTTTACAGATGGGCGGGCCGAGGCCTCCAAGGCTAAGTGACGTGTCCACGGAGCTCGGAGCTGGAACCAGGCACCTCTGCCTCCGTAAGAGCGGCCCCACTTCTCTCAGGGAAGGGCGCAGGAAAGAAATGACGTCCCCCGAGTGCTATGTGAGCTGGGCCTGAGAAGTGCTGTTACTTGCCTCTCACCCCCTTGTGAGATGACATCAAGAGCTAAATCCCTTGGCTCAGGAAACCAATGCTCAGAGATGCTCAGAGACCCACGGTCAAGGTCTGATGCCAATTCACCACCCTGCCTCAAGAGCTGACCATTTAAATATACACAAACAGAGAGAGAGAAGATGGCAAAGTTTCAGGTCACAATGACATTAAATCACAACTGCTAATTATACCCCAACCTGAACATAAATCAGAATCAATAACTTCTGAGTTCAGGCACTTCACATATGTGGAATGAACAGAGTTATGTGAGGCCCTTGATCAAGTATAGGCTGGGGTAGGCTGAGGGTGGGCAGCTTTAAAGCAGACCCCAGACTGGGCTCAACGGCTCACACCTGTAATCTCAGCACTTTGGGAGGCTGAGGCAGGAGGATCACTTGAGTCCAGGTGTTTGAAACCAGGCTGGACAACATAGTAAGACCCCATCTCTAAAAAGAAAAAAAATTTTTAATTCACTGGATGTAGTGGCACGTGCCTGTAGTCCCAACTACTTGAGAGGCTGAGGTGGAAGGATGCCTTAAGCCTGGGAGGTCGAGGTCACAATGAGCCATGATTATATCAATGCACTCCAGCCTGGGTAGCAGAGTAAGACCCTGTCTCAAAAAAAATAAAATAAAAGCAGACCTCACAGGCCTTCCCCTCCACTCCTCCAAGTCTTCATGATAAAGATAAGCACTCCCACCACGAAGACCTGGAGATAGGCAACGAAGTTGTATTATAAAGGGCAAATGGAGGGGTCAGGAGAGCACCTGTGTTGAATTGTGAGCTGGCAAGAGGAGCTGAGAACAAAATTCAATGAACAGAACAGAAACAGACTAACAACAGCAAAAAGAAACACTTACTATGCATTTTCATATGAGATCCGAGGAATAAATTTGTTCTTGCTTTTGCTTATTCAACAGAAACCACCAGGCCAGGCACAGCGTGGCTCACATCTATAATCCCAGCACTTTGGGAAGACGAGGAGGCAGATCACCTGAGGTCAGGAGTTCAAGACCAGCCTGGTCAACATGGTGAAACCTCATCTCTGCTGAAAATACAAAAATTATCCAGGTGTGGTGATACATGCCTGTAATCCCAGCTACTCAGGAGGCTGTCTTTTAGGCAATGTAGAATAGTCATGACTTCGGGGTTTTTCTGTAGTCTTCCTGAAAGACTTAACCTGGCCTCCAAAGTCAAGATCAGGTGTGCCGCTGGGGAGCTTCTCTGACCTCCTGAAGGAATTAGTATCCAACTCAAGAAATGCCAATCAGCCAGTAAGGCCAAATTTAACCATTTCCATCCCTCCCAGCCCTAGCCAAGGCACTCCCAAAATCCATGATCACACGACAGGCAACTCTCACTGCAGCCCAGCATCAGCTACTTACAACCCACTCACTCTCTGCGGGGAACCAGACACCTCCCATCACAGCACGTGCCAGGCACCAGGCCTATGGCCTTGGCCTCAGGGACTCCGTCACACTGCTCACATCTGAACAGGACCTCTGTGCCAGCAAAAAAGGAAACCCCATCGGTGGGTCCATGAAACTCCCACAGGCCCCCATGCTGTCCTCCCTATACCAGCTTACACAGGCCACATGCTTTGGGGTGGCAGAGGGACAATCTCAGGTATATGGTGGCAAAGGCTTGAGAGGGAAGAAAGCACTGGAGAAAAGTTTAACACAGCTGGGTGGGGTCCTTTATCAGCTGTCCTGATCAGCTATTCCCATTACATGATGTGGCCATGGACAGGGCCAGTCAGCTGCTGGGGAGATTCAAACCCAGGTCAGCCCTGGATCCCCGTCTCCTTAGACCACCTCTGCAAAGGGTCTACATGCCACAGTCAGATGAGGTCCACGCACAGCTAACTTGGGCTCACCTAACACTGCCTCTTTATAAAAAGCCCGGAGCTGGTGGGACAGACAGAGCCAGGCAGGAGGATTCAAGGCTGACTGTCCCTGCACCATCAGCCCTCCAGCCCAGCCACGTGCCTTGCTCTTCATCGTCTCTCCTGACTGTGCACCGCTATTTCGGCCTCTAGGGGACAGAGGGGAGTTGAAGACTGTAGCAGGGAACCCCCAGGATGGGGAGGCTGGCATCAGAGCAGCTCTCTGGGTGGCGGGGCAGCTGCTCCTCCACCTCTCCCGTCCCCTGGAAACCAACAAATACATATCACTCAACAGTCAACACATATGGTGGTGCATGATGCATCCACCCCACGCAGTGGTCACAAACCAGAGAAACGTCCGCATGAAAGTATGCGCTGCATGCTGCCCATCACTCAAGGATCATTAAATAAAACTGACGTGGAATCACTATTTTACGGACAGGATGGTGGGGAGGCTTGCTTGTAAACAGAGCCCTTGGTGACTCCAAGTTCATCTGTGACTCATTTCTCATATATGTTAAATGGGTTTATTAAGAGTATCCCCTCAAGGTCATCACAAAGCAAAAACAAGTTTACATACGAAAAGCCCTTGAAACAGTACCTGGTGCCTAGTGAATGTTGCTGCTATCCAAGACCCATACCCTTGGCAAACAGGAAGGTTGTTTCTGGTTGCACACTGTGAGATGCTGGACGAGGAACAGTGTCCCAAATCAGCAGCTGCCTCTAGCCATGGTAACAAAAGGATCCTGCAGAGTCGGTGGCAGGCTCCCCACAAGTGTACAGCAGGAGGGGGCTCTGTCCCCGCCCCCGGAGCCCCGGGAAGGGCAGGAATAGCTAAATAAGGGCATAGGGCTGGGGGAGCCCAGGGGCTGGGATTTCTCTCTGGCCCCGGGGTAAGCCCCGCTCACACAGGCCTGTGCATACACCTGCCATGGATGAACGGCCATTCCTGCGCCATTCCCTAGCCTGGAATGTGCTTCCCTATATCACCGCCTTCACCAGGCCCTCCAAATGCCATTCCAGTCTCACCCACTCCACAAAGCCTGGCCACGGGCTCCACCTCTTGCTGTCCGCACCAGCACCAGGGCGTGTGGAATCATATTCCCCACAGAACTGGGAGGGAACCAGAAGTGCCTGGCCTGAGAGGACTTGAGGGATGTGGCAAGGAACACAGAAGAATGCAGAGTTTTTGTTTTTATTTGTTCATTTTTTTTTTCAGACAGAGTTTTTGCTCTTGTTGCCCAGGCTGGAGTGCAATGGCACAATCTCAGCTCACTGCAACCTCAGCCTCCCATGCTCAAGCGACTCTCCTGCTGCAGCCTCCCGAGTAGCTGGGATTACAGGCACGTGTCACTACACCCGGCTAATTTTGTATTTTCAGTAGACACAGGGTTTCTCCATGTTGGTCAGGCTAGTCTCGAACACCCAACCTCAGGTGATCCACCCACCCCGGCCTCCCAAAGTGCTGTGATTACAGGCATGAGCTGCTGCGCCTGGCGAATGCAGAGTTGTAAGTGTGAGAGGGATGGCCAGATTTACAGTGTCTGGGCTTATTCCATGAGGCTCTGGGGCCAGAACAGAGACCAAGTGCTAGAACCTACAAGATAAAAACTGATCCCTTAACTTCACTCAGCCAGGGACCCAGAGCTGGCCAACACCGCGGCTCAGCAGTGAGCTCCTTGCCACGAGAAGTCTGTGTGGAAAGCGCCTGGCCCCCTGCCAGGCCTCCGCTCTAGGGAGGGTTGTCCTGTGAGCTTTGGTCCCAGCCTCGTCTCTCTGTTTGCTCCCACATTGCACTAGCAGCTCCCGGGAGCTTCGGGTCCCCTTTCCAGGTTGGCCTCCCCTCCCAGTTCTGAGCTCAAGCATGGCGCTGATGGGCTGCCCAGCCTCCAGGGGTGGACAGCTGGTGCTAACGGTCAGAGGCAGGAGGGCTGAGAACTCGCCGTCCTCTGTGTAAAGTAAAGGTGTCCTTTAAGCTAAAGGTGCAACGAAAAGAACTTCCTCCCCAACACGCTTAGGAAACTCAACAAAAGATGAACACTGGTTACCCCTGGATGATGGCGTCATAAATGGTTTTAATTTATGCTATTTTCATGCTTCTCTATTCTTTCCAGTACTCTCCGATGACTATATGCTAGTTTTATAATCAAATAAGTTTTTTTTTTTTTGAGATGGAGTTTTGCACTTGTTGCCCAGGCTGGGATGCAGTGGCACAATCTCGGCTCGCTGCAACCTCCACCTCACGGGTTAAAGTGATTCTCCTGCCTCAGCCTCCTGAGTCACTGGGATGACAGGTAATCACCACCACACATGGCTAATTTTTGTATTTTTAGTAGAGTTGGGGTTTCACCATGTTGGCCAAGCTGGTCTTTAACTCCTGACCTCGAGTGTTCTATCTGCCTTGGCCTTCCAAAGTATTGGGACTACAGGCATAAGCCACTGTGTCTGGCTCAGATAAACTTTATTTTTAAAAACCAGCTTTCTTCTCCCCTCTCAGACACATCCATCATCTGTCAAGATCAGCCACTCAGAGCCCTCAAGCCTGCCTCCTCCTCCTTCAGACCCCATGGTACTCTCACATACCAGGAAGGGTGTCACAGCCCAAGAGGTTTCATCTCCAGGGCAGCTCCCTGTGCTGCCAGATGCTGGGCTCCGTGGACAGCATGTGTCACACGGCAGGTGCACACTGACGGTCATCTCCCTTCCTTAGTCCTGGAGGTGGTCTCTGCTGTGGCTGTGCATGCCACCAATGCTCTCTGACCATCTCTAAAGACAGCCTTTGGGCCAGGTGCAGTGCCTCATGCCTGTAATCCCAGCATTTTGGGAGGCCGAGGCGAGTGGATCACAAGGTCAGGAGATCAAGACCATCCTGGCCAACATGGTGAAACCCCGTCTCTACTAGAAAATACAAAAAATTAGCCAGGCATGGTGGTGAGGACCTGCAGTCCCAGCTACTCAGGAGGCCGAGGCAGGAGAATCGCTTGAACCTGGGAGGCAGAAGTTGTGGTGAGGCAAGATCACGCCACTGCACTCCAGCCTGGTGACAAAGACTCCATCTCAAAAAAAAAAAAAAAAAAAAAAAAAAAAAAAAAAAAAAAAAAAGAATAAAAGAAAAGACAGCGTTTGATGCCAGAAATGCCCCAGCCTCTAAGTAACCCATGACAGTATGAAACCAACAATCAGGAATTTCTTCAAAGCTCTCCCCTGGAGATGGGGTAGCAGGAGGGCATGCCTGCAACCGAGATAACTGCCAAAGTGCAGCGGGGAAGGAAGAAGAGAACGATGAGGAAGAAAGGGAGCAAGGAAGGGAGAGGAGGCAGACAGGAGACGAGGCGGTGCGTGGAAGAGAGCCCGGTGCCGTCCCCATAGGCCACCCTATCACCTCGGTCCCTCCCAGTGTCCAAGGCCCTTCTTCAGGGCTGCTGTGCCTAACACGTCCACTAACCTGGCAGCCTGGCAGCCAGCAGTCACACAGATGTCCAAGAGCCCAGCTTTGCACACCTCCAGCACTCCTGTCACAGAAGTGGGAAAGGGTTCTGGTGTCACAGACCTGGCGCCTTGAGCCATCCTGGGACAGCTACAGTCAGATCTAGGAAAGGGGAATAATGGCCCTGCCTTGAAGATGCCCCAGTTCTAATGCGGAGACACACTCGGACACATGAAACATACCAGACACCCAAGAGGCACAGGAAATGGTAAGACATGAATGAGACATCATGGATGAATACTAAAAAGCCAGGAACTTCATTCTGGAAAAACGGGGCTGATGGCATTGGATCAAGTCTGCAAAATCACAAAGGACAATGAAGAGAACCGACATAGATCTGTCCAAGACCCTCAAACAGACCCCCAGGCATCCCGTGAAGCTCGGAAGAATGATCTGAGGACAAATAGAGGGCAGTTGATTTTTACACAATGGACAAAGGCAAGGGGCTCCTTACCGTGCCGGTGACACAGGATAAAACATGGCTGAGACCAGCAGAACTCAGATAAACTCGTGGGAGAGCCACAGTGTGCCATGGAGGGGAGCAGGCATGCAGGGGCGCTCCTGACCTCCACAGACGGCCCCTACCACCAGTGCCCAATGGAGCTGCCTACTTAGCATGGGTGGGCCTCTGTCCTTCAGAGAAATTAAAGAAAATGTAATTTCCTTAAAATAAAATCCTTTAGGTTTTTTTTTTGTTTTGTTTTGTTTTTGAAACGGAGTCTCACTCTGTCACCAGGCTGAAGTGCAGTAGCCCGATCTCGGCTCATTGCAACCTCCGTCTCCCAGGTTTAAGTGATTCTCCTGCCTCAGCCTCCCAAGTAGCTGGGATTACAGGCGCACACCACCATGCCCAGCTAATTTTTGTATTCTTAGTAGAGACAGGGTTTCACCATGTTGGCCAGGATGGTCTCAATCTCTTGACCTCATGATCCGCCCGCCTCAGCTTTTCAAAGTGCTGGGATGATAGGCGTGAGCCACTACGCCTGGCCAAAATCCTTTAGTTTTAAGGGATTTAAAATGAAAACCTTTAAGCCAGTCCTGCCCTTTTGTGTGCTGAGTTCCAGAACCAGGCACTGCCAGCGAGCAGCAGAGGGAACATACCCGCCTAGGCTGGAAGGAGCACGGGTGGTGTTTCCTCTTCTTCTCAGGAGCACTGAGCACCTAGGTGAGCTGAGCCACCAGAGTCCTTGGAAAGACCCAATGCCCTGCTTCCTAGGGCCAAGAAGAAAGGCAGAGAGAGGGACAGAGGATGGCAGAGAGGCCCCCACGCTCCCACCGCAGGCTGCTGGATGCTGACAGGTAAGACTGGGTCAACTGCCCCAGGAGGGGTTGGGGAGGGGAGAGCCCTGGCAAGGAAGCCCCCAAGACTCCGTACTCCACAGGAATTGTTTCCCAAGCCTGGCTGGGGTGGTGCAAGCCTAGTCAACCACACGCCTTCCATTCCCTCCTACCGAGCTCCAGCAGGAACTGGCCCTTGTGAACCTCTGCCTGCCTTATCCAGTCTCACACTATGACTAAAGAGACCAGCCACCACGTGGTCCTGGTTCTGGGAACACTGGGGCCTCGCCATCTGGCGGGACCTGCTGCCACCAGTGCTTGCTGTCTGTGAGCACAGGGTCTGGTGGGACCGGAGGTGACTGAAGGGCATGTTCTCCCAAAGCAGAGCTGCCAGGCCACTCCTCAGAGACCCCAGTCCCCATCGCCAGCTGCCTCTGCTCCTCCCATCTGTGCACCTCAGGCCATCGGGGACGGCTGGGACCCAGCTCCAGTGCTGCGGCTGGCAGAGACCGACCTGGCCTCCTGCCCACTGGGACACAGAGGTAGTGGGCGGGGCTTCCACCCTCGTCACGTCCCCAGATGTCCACAGGCTTTGAGGAAATGCTTGAGGGGCTTTGGAAGTTCAGGGAAAGAAAAGGAGGCCCAGGAAGAGGATGAGGTCAGCCTGGACTTGCCTACTCGCAGGGACCAGAGTCCGTGTGGTTGATGGTCTCTTGGGGAGGGGACAGGCACCTGGGTCAAGAAGCCTAAGTCACAGACACAGCCATTTCCCTGCCTCTGCGCAGGCTGTTGGGGTGGAAACCAGCATCATGTAAGCATCCTCCATCTGGGAGTGTACGTTGGGGGCAAGGTACCCCCAGACAGGCCTTGCTACTAACACTTAACCCAGCAGTCCCAAGGGGCCAGCTGAAAGGACAGCTTCGCCCCAGGTACCAGGCACCAGAGAGCTTATGACCAACAGCTAAGGCCAGCTGGTAAGCCCTTGGTTCCTAGGAGTGCAGAGCAAGAGGGCCTGTGACACAGGGAAACCTCAGGACAGTGCTATCAGAGCCAGCTTCTTAGAGGCGGTGCCCTTGAGCTAGCTCAGTCACCTCGCGCCCCTCTGCCACCTATCACTGGCACCCGGCTCGGGCTCTCCGTCTGCCCAACACCTCATTTCAGAGGA
The DNA here is from genome assembly GCA_004027835.1 of Alouatta palliata. Classification (NCBI taxonomy): domain Eukaryota; kingdom Metazoa; phylum Chordata; class Mammalia; order Primates; family Atelidae; genus Alouatta; species Alouatta palliata. Next base: position 76,935 of record PVKV010003149.1, read on the forward strand.
AAGAGGAAACCAACAGGGCCTTGACTGCCCTGCTCAGTCAAACCCGGGCAAGGCCAGCCCATGGAAAGGGAGCCAGGAGGGTGACGGTGGAGGGGCCGAGGCCTGGCTGCTGCTCCCCTGCGCTGTGATCTGGGCGCACACTGAGCTGTTCAGCCAACAGCTCTATCTCCCAGACTCAGGGCTCAGCCATGTGGGGATGAAGGGACCAGTGCAGCCCTGTGAGAAGAGTGAGGGCCTTGAGTCAGGCAGAGCTGGTGCCCCACAAACTGCTGTGAAACCCAAGCAAGTTACTTAACTTCTCTGAGCCCCCTTATGTGCAAAACATAAGGAACAACAGACAGGAGCCCCACGTCCTGGGGTTGTATGGGAAATTCAGTGAGGTGGTAAAGCACCCTGCTCCACGCCTGCCTATGAGAGATGCTCCATAAACAGTAGCCATGATGGCAGTAGGGTCATCACCCATGATGGCTGAGCCCAGCAGACAAGACGTGGAAATCAGCCACTGTGCAGTCACTCACAACAAGGAAGAAGGTGGAAAAGCTCATGAGAGGCAGGGCGCAGTGGCTCACGCCTATAATCCCAGCACTTTGGGAGGCCGAGGCAGGCTAATCACGAGGTCAAGAGTTCAAGATCAGCCTGACCAACATGGTGAAACCCCGTCTCTACTAAAAATACAAAATTAGCCTGGCGTGGTGGCGCATGCCCACAATCCCAGCTACTCCAGAGACTGAGGCAGGAGAATCGCTTGAATCCAGGAGGTGGAAGTTGCAGTGAGCCAAGATCACGCCATTGCACTCTAGTCTGGACAACAAGAGCGAAACCCCGTCTGGGAAAAAAAAAAAAAAGTTCATGAGAAACAAGCATCCTTATGACGGGCTTGCAGGGACCCTTTGTATTCAGTTATTTTTTCTCCTTCATTCCCCCAAATATACCACCCACACCCTAGCTTTCTCAGGCTGATTCAGAGGCTGTGCTAGAAGGACTCTGGGGACCCAGTTCTCCCACAGAGATCCTGGCTGAACACCCTGCCTCAGGGTCCCTCTAAGACAGACCCACAGTTCACTTCTGCATAGTTAGGGATGCGTATGAGGCATGGTTGCGGCTGCCATAGAGGGAAACGCCCCGGCCTGGGTCAAGCCCAGCGAGTGCTGGAGCCCCTTGTTCATTTGTTACATCCTCCGCTGGCAGGCAAAGGGGAAAGAAAACTCCTGGCCATTGGAGCACCCAGACTACTCTGGCCTCTTTCCAGAACTGGCCATGGGAGCTTGGGCAGGCCATGTGGCATGTCTAGGCTGTGGCTCCTTATCTACAGAATGGGAGCCGTGCTCACTGATGAATGGAGGAGGGGGCAGGAGGCAGGCTGGATGGCATCCAAGCGCTGCGGGCAGAAGGCATGTCCAGGGCCTGGGCCATGCCCACAACAACCTAAAGCAGGGTACATGGCAGAGCCCCTCCCAGGCTGCTGGCAAGGTCCCCCTTGTCCTAAAGCAGCCCATCCCCTCCCCACCCCAGCTAGTGACTTTGAAAGAGCAACTTCTAGATGCTTGACCACTACACACGAAGGCTTCTCCCTACTGGGAACAAAGTAAGAATAATGCCACCCTGGTGGGCCCAAGGAAGCCCTGAGAGGGGGATCCACGAAGCCGGCCTTGGGAACCAGAGGAGGCAGGAGGTAAGAGGGCTGATCAGCAGAATGTTTGCTCCCCTGATTAGCTGACCCCACCCAGAAGAAGAGGGAGAATTCTCGGTCTTTAGGGGAACTGGCAGACTTCTCCTTCTCGAGGAACCCCCTGCCTTCTGGAGTCCCAGCTCTGAATAAGCTGCCTGGCAGCGATGGTGAGGAGGGTGCAGGGATAGGACTTTGCCCTCTGCTCTTCAGCCAGGGCACGGCCCCTGCTGGCAGCATTTCATTCAATACTGAGCTAAGGGACACACACCAGGGCTGCAGGCTGGCCATGCCCCACCGCCTCCCCAGCCCCACTAGGCTCACTGGCAAGCCAGGGTCTCCGCCCACAGGCAGCACCTGTCGTGGCCTGGAGCCCACACCTACCTCACCTACTACAGCGGGGCTTAGGGGCACTTATGGTATCTCAGGGAAAAAACTGAGGCCCAGAAGGAAAATGTTTAAAATTATGCACACCATTTCTCCAGGGCCACTTGGTTTGATCACTCTTTAGCGCTATCCTTCCAGCCATATGAAGAAAACATACATGTTTTCAAAACTTAGGAACATACTGTATTCTATTTTTTCTCACTTGAAATTCCATTGACGCACCTGCAGATGTATGTGTTTTTCAAAACTCCAAGAACTGTACACCAAAAAGAGCAACTTAAAGCTGGGAGTCGTGGCTCATGCTTATAATCCCAGCACTCTGGGAGGCTGTGGCGGGTGGATTGCTTAAGCCCAGGAGTCTGAGACAAGCCTGGGACAACATGGTGAAACTTATCTCTACAAAAAATACAAAAATTAGCTAGGCATGGTGGCGCACACCTGTAATCCCAGCTACCAGAGAGGCGGAGGTTGGAGGATCACTTGAGCCCAGGAGGTTGAGGCTGCAGTGAGCCAAAGTGGCGCCACCGCACTCCAGCCTGGGCAACAGAGCCGGACCCTGTCTCAAAAAATAAATAAATAAAAAGAGCCAACTTTAAGGCATGTATGTTGGTAATACATAATTATACATATATATGTACTATGTAAACTTCACAATGCATTGAGAACATTTTCCCTGTATCATTGAATAGTTTCCCAAACCCACTTATCCATGCACATATCATACTTTACTTAAAATTTTCCCCTAACATTTTAAGTGGCTCACTCCTGTAATCCCAGCACTTTGGGAGTCCAAGGTGGGTGGATCACGAGGTCAGGAGGCTCAAGACCACCCTGGCCAACATGATGAAACCCTGTCCCTACTAAAAACACGAAAATTGACTGGGTATGGTGGTATGCACATGTAATCCCAGCTACTCAGGAGGCTGGGGAAGGAGAATCACTTGAACCCAGGAGGTGGAATTTGCAGTGAGCTGAGATCACACCATTGCCCTCCAGCCTGGGCAATGTAGTGAGACCCTGTCCCAAAAAATTAAAAATAAATAAATAAAATGTTCCCCTAATGTAAGGTATTTGCTCCTTAATGAGCACTTTAATACATAAAATATTTGATAGCTTTTCCTATTGTTTTCTTAGCATGGAGTTTTAGAAGTGCAGTTACCGGTCTGCGGATAGACCTCTATCCCTGAGCCTTAGTTCTTAAGGCTTTTCATACACTCTGCAAAGCAGTTTTCCTCAAAGGTTTTGACATGTTATACTCCACCAGTGCTGGAGTAAAGGGCTGTATCATATTAGCAATTATCAGCTTAAAAACCTGTGCAGTTGGAAATCGAGATGGCGTGCACCTGTATAGTCCCAGCTGGTAGGGAGGCTGAGACAGAGAATCACCTGAGGCCGGGAATTTGAGCCTGCAGTAGCTGTGATTGCACCACTGCACTCCAGCCTGGGCAGCAAGGTAGATCCTGTCTCTATAATCATAATAATAAAGAAAAAAGAAAGGCAAGAATAGCATACTATTGTTGCCATAATTTGAATTTCTTTGATTACTAGTGATGTTCTGTGTTCCTTCTCATGTTTATTGATCACTAATATTTCTTATACAAACCTAGTTACAGCAACAGCGAGCAAGCCACAACTCTCAAACTTCCTTGCCATCTCAGTGCTATTGCTATAATATACAAAACCCACAGTAATCACAGCAGTTAACCTTGTGCTCATGTTTGATACCACAGCGCAGTAAAGACATGCTGGCGTGGCGTGAGGAGAGGAGATTTGAAGCCAGCCAGCCCTGGGTTTAAACGTCTCCTCCCTCATGGACCAACCGTGTGACCTTGACAAAGTAATTTAACCGCTCTTACCTTGGACGTCATCTGCCATGGAGCTATAAAATGAAGCAGTCGTCACCTCCTTCCAGGGTCCCAGGAGAATCAGGTGAGGATGGCACAGGGGAGGCAGGTGCACCCGGCCACACACCCGAGGGGACTCAGCAGGAGGCAGCAATGACCACACGGGACATGACTGAAGAGCGGAGGATGCAGCTCCCATTCCAGAGAGGAGGAGGGAGGACGAAGACACCAGTGATACTGAGCTGTATTGTCAGGACACTCAAGTCCAGTGTGGCATCCAAAAGCGCACCTGTCAGTCTTCCCGTCGAGTACACTTTACAGAGAGCCTCATCCTCTGAGGGCTGACCATGGGAAGTCAGGGAACTGGACCCAGAGACCCTGGCTTTTCCTCTTCAGGAGACCAGGGGTGACCTCAGCATCCCCATACGCTGAAGGCGGCAGGAGGCTGGCTGGCTGACACCCCTCCTGCTTTGTAAGAGGGTCTGTCCTAATGCAAAGCTGGGGAAAAGGGAGACGCTGCGGGGTCAGGGGACTAGCAGGCCCCACCAGGGAAAAGGCTGGTGTTCTCGGTGGTGGCTGGCTCTGGCTGAGAGAAGAAAGTCATTCAGAGAAATCCCAAGACACGGAGAGCTGTATCGTGGCTTAGATCCCTCTTTCCTCCCTTCTCCGAGGGCTGGCAGTGGAGAGTGTATATTCCTCCGAAAATGAGAGCTGGCTAATCCCAGGAAGGCCAGGGCCTCTTCGCCTACTCACCTCCCACCGGAAGAAAGCACCGTTCCTCAGCACCGCCCCCACCAACTCAGGAACAGGTGAGTCCACCTAGCCAGATACAGGCAGGTGGGGAAAGATGTAGGGAGATGCCCCACTTGGGCAAGAGAAGATTAGAGACTCACTTTGATCCTAAATATATACTTTAGGCCACGTGCTCACACCTGCAATCTCAGTACTTTGGGAGGCTGAGGTGGGAGGATCCCTTAAGGCCAGGAGTTTGAGATTAGCCTAGGCAACATAATGAAACTCTGTCTCTAAAAATTTTAAAAAAGGGCCAGGCACAGTGGCTCAAACCTGTAATCCCAGCATTTTGGGAGGCTGAGGCGGGCAGATCACCTGAGGTCCGGAGTTTGAGACCAGCCTGACCAACATGGAGAAACTCCGTCTCTACTAAAAATACAAAAATTAGCCAGGCATGGTGGCGCACACCTGTAATCCCAGTCCAGAGCCTGAGGCAGGAGAATCGCTTAAACCCAGGAGGTGGAGGTTGCAGTTAGCCAAGATCACCCCACTGCACTCCAGCCTGGGCAACAGAATGAGACTTCAGCTCAAATAAAGAAAATGCTCCAGGAGGGAAAAAAAGGAGTGAGAGTAGATGGAATAAAGTCACAGTAGAATGTGGCAGCCAGGTGAGGGTTACACAAGGGTTCACTACATTAGTCACCATATTTTTGTGCACGTTTAAAAATTTCCACAAAAGAAAGCTAAGAGGAAAAAGGGGACTAATAGGAACAGGGGACTCCATAAGGCCATAGTGCCTGTCCCTCTGTCAGACTTCTCTGTGCCTCTCATCTTAGTGATGCCCTCCCTGTTCCTCCCCTATTGCCAGCGTTCTTTTGCGTTTATTCCATTTCAAAATTTCCATACCCTTGGCTGTTTTCCTTACCCCAATTCAGCCCCTTGCTTATCTCCATCTTCCTCACCCTCCCTGTCAAGACCTCATCAGAAGGTCCGATGACCCTCCAAGAAGACCAAGTCCAGGAGAGAGAGCAGGAACCAGGACTCCTGGGTTTCAGCCCCAGCGATGCCACTGTCTGCACCTATGCAACTAACCCCTACCCAGTTTACACCCCAGGAAAGCCCAGCAGAGCCAGCAAAGAGATGTCCAGAAGTCACTGCTGCTGCTACTTCTAAAAGGCAAAAAAGGAGAGCCCCTCCCTCGGCACCTGTTTGCTGGGATCCACCTCAGGCAGCAGAGTGGGGACGTGGTGGCTGCCTGGTAGACACTTCTCCCCACGGAGGGCTGGGGAAATGGGAATAGAGATGCCATGATGATCATATTAATGACAGTAAAAATTAGGACCAACAGGGCATGTCCCCTCTGCACAGGTGTACAGTGTGTGCTTTTCACAGGCAACAGAGGCTGCAGTCATGCAGCACGCACAGACAGGCCTGGCTCAGACTGGGGCCACATCCCAGACAGCCAGCCTCCTGCCCTGCATTCCCAGCAAGGATGTGAAAACAGCCCCGCCACTCTCTTTCCACTGGCACCCTCCGTGCCTTGTCTTTCTCCCTCTTTTTCATGAGGGAGGAGAGTGTGCTCGCCCTCTTCTTTCCCAGGATGACGGAGTCAGGCCTGGAAAACAGAAGGCAGGATGGAGGGACAAATCGGGATGCCCTCAGGTCTCATGCCAGCCATGACCTGCCACACTGGGTGCCTGTGGAACCCACCTACCCCTCTCTGGGCTGAGAAGACGACCACTTGACCTCCTCTGGGAGAAACCAGAGACAACCTGAGGCGAGGAAACAGCTTGGGGGTGAAGATGCTATACAGACACCGGGCCAGTCCCTCCAGCCACTCCTGTCTACTATGCACAGCCAGCACACCCATGGGTGAAAGTGAAGCACTAAGCAATGTGTCTGCTGCTCTGGATGACCCCTGCTAACTCTCCCAAAGGACACTCACGCTGCCCCACTAGGGACTGGGACTCGAAGAGGTAACCTTTACCCTCATTTTTGAGTGGGGAAATGAGGGCATGGGATTTCACTCTGAAACAGGGAATATAGGCTAGTTGGCCTTAAGATCTAAACCCAGGAGTCCCAACTCCCAGCCAGGGCTCTCCCCATGAAACGTGGGAGAGTTTCCTGGGGAAGAGCACCATCTGGGGTTCGGTTTTCCTGGCTAGCCAAGGAGAAGGAGCCAGCCCTGACAGACTCAATGACAGTCACAAAGGGCATCATGGAACAAATAAAAGCCACAGACCACAATTCAGCACAAGGCAGATTGGCCCCTGGCAGCTGCAGATTAATCAGCCCACTATGTCCCGGGGTGGGGCAGGAGAGGGCTGAGAGATGCCAGGAAGGACGTTTGTCATGCCAGCCAGACCACGGCTGCTGGCAGAGTGAGGGCAGCAGAGGAGGCAGGCCCAGGACCAGGGTTCCAGGCTCAGCTCAGCTGCTTCTAACCAGGAGCCTTGGACACATCACTTGGCCTCTCTGACCCTCAGTTTTCCTACCTGTAAAGTGGAAAGAATGCATCTTCTCTACAGAAGCAATAAAAGTGCTTTGCAAACCGTAAATAGCATGGGAAAATGAGGAAATATCCTAGTCCTCTTGAGTATGAGAGGGGGAAGGAAGAGAAGGGAAGGAAGAGAAGGTAGGGAAGGATCCACAACAGGCTGAGATTTTGAAACCCAAACTGCTGGCTTTATAGCCAAGCTTTTCATCATCACTGGAAACTCAACCTGCAGCAAATATATGCTGAGGTCATAAACATGATTAAAAAGGTTGTTTGCAAAGTTCATAGCAGGGAAATGAGCTGCAGATGGCGGCGGCATCAACGTCCTCTCGCGGCAGGCAGCAGCCGGCTGTGTGGGCTCAGGGGCAGCTGGAGGGAGTTGTGCTAACACCCACCTCCGGCTTTGGAAGGCGGGGGTAAGCTGACTCTGCCCTCTCTGTGCCTGGGGACGGGGGAGACTTGCAGACAGCTGAAACCCTAAGCCATAAAACTGCCATTTGTTCCAGAGAGAAAAGTCAGTTTTTCAGTTCCAGCCCAACCAGGAGGACGGGCCAACGTCAGAGAAAGAAGAGTGGGCTAAGAGCACAAGCCCTTCCATGGCACCCTGCCTCAGGTGAGACAGGCTGAAGCAGCTCTGGCTATCGACTGGGAGTGTCCTTGGGGAGGGAGGAAGGAAGGAATTTGGCAAAGCCACATCTGAGGTTTCTCAACCAGAGGGACGCTCTGTTCTGAGGCCGACAGGTAGTCCTGGTATAAGAAGAAGGTGAAAAATACTGGCACCAGAACCTTCTCTGCTGCTTATGGCTTCGTAGAATGCTTCGCAGGTGACATTTCACATAAGTGGGCACCAGCCTGTCTGTCTTTGATGGAAAGATATCAGGAGGCAGGACCCAGGACTGTCTGTGTCAGCAGCTTCCTATCAGAGCGGCCAACACAGGATGCTTAAAAATGTGAAGAAGGAAACGTTGACCAGGATAATACAATGAGCCCTTGGCCCAAATTTGGAAAGGCCCGTCTCTATGTATCTCACTACTTCAGCTGCCATCCCTCTACTGATCACTTCTATCCATGCTTCAGCCGCAGCCCCACGTACTCCAGGACGCCCTCCCTGATGAGTCGCCTGCAGCAACCGCCTGCCCTGCAGATCTCACACCACACTGCTCACTGCCTTGGCTGCTGCTCCCAATCACTCACACTTGTGCCCATGTCTGTCTGACAACTGGGCGCTCCCTAATGGCAGGAGCACGTCCGTATGACATTTCTCAAATGTTCCCTACAGTACAGGGAACCTACAGCACATCCAGTGATGTTGGGATCTGAGCCTGCAGAGCTTTTCACAAACTTGCAGAACACATGTGTCCCTCGGCGTCATTACCTGCCTTCCCCCTCCGAATGAACCTGGAGAAGAGTCATCAGCCTGCTACCAAAAATCCCCCACAGCCTGGACTCTCAGATGATTCCCCTACGAAGGCTGGGGAGCATGGTGCCAGGCTTACTAATCTCCTCTCTACCCCAACCCCATTTTTTCCAGTCCCCAGAAAGCCGCAACCAACCTCTCGGCAAATTCCCCAGGATCTGTCAGATCCAGATCCAGTCAACTGCAGGCCGAGTGCTCCTCGCCTCTGGTCTCATCTACTGCAGGAAGCAACCTGAGGACAGCAAAGAGGCAGATAGCTGGTACGAACCGGCTCTACAGGCTACCAGTTGTGCGGCCCGAGTTACCTAACCTCTCTGAGCTTCAGCTGCCTCCGCTGTAAAATGGCAGGTAGACCGCCTCTCTCTCAGGTTTGCTGTTGAAATCACGTTTGTGAAGTGTTTATAAAGTGTTCGGCACTCTTAGAAAGTACTCGATAAACAGTAATTAACATTAAATCATTACACCAATCTCTCCAGATAGGTATTATTGTCTTCTCTCTATCAACGAGGAGGGTGAAGCTCAGAGGCATCAAGCCACTGGTTCGGAGCCACACGGTATCTGCTCAGGAGGCAGAGCTGGGGCTTCAGACAGAGCAGCAGAGCATGCCCTCAGCCCTGGGGAAGTTTCCAGCTTCAATCACAGGGACAGAGTAGCTGTGGGAGCTTGGGTCAGGTACCTCCACCCCTCCCCAGCAATCCTGGAACATGAGGCACGCCCTCAGCAAGTCTCCATTTGGGAGGAACAGCTGGGCTCGCCCAAATTAAGTGCTGTTGCAGGCAGCGGGACCAAACCCCTACCCCGACCCCAGAGCTCATCAGACTGGCACCCGCTCTTCCCACACAGGCAAACTGCAATGGTGCCCCTGGCCGGAGCCCGCCATCAGTCTTCACACAGTCAAGCTCACCGGGAAAGCAGAATCTCTAAAACTCCAGCTACAGTGCAAGCCCAGCCCACAGGGACACCGCCTTCCCCATCTGAAATAGCTGGCGATCATCACAACATGGGAGATGGGATGCAGTGGGCACCTTCCACATTAAAACCCATTCAATTAAAACCCCACATGTGGGGGACAGACACACACGTACTAATCACACCCGGTCTTTCGGATCCACTGAGACCCTGGCTATGTTAGACACGGCCTCAAAGGAAGTAGGTACTTTCACGAACATCGTCTCCTTTGATCTTCTCAGCCACCCTGGGGAGTATGTACTTTTGCCCCACTTTACAGATGAGGAAACTGAGAAGACATCAGGCCATTTTTCCAAGTCACACAAACAGCAAGGAAAATGTTAGAAAGCAAACCCTATGTCTCCAGGTTTGAGACCAGGAGGCCAACCTGGTGAAACCCTGTCACTACTAAAAATACAAAAAATTAGCGGGGCATGGAGGTGCACACCTGTAGTCCCAGCTACCCCAGAGGCTGAGGCAGGAGAATCGCTTGAACCCGGGAGGCAGATGTTGCAGTGAGCCGAGGTCATGCCATTGCACTCCAGCCTGGGTAACAAGAGCAAGACTCTGTCTCAAAAAAACTACAGCATGCTGTTCATTTGTGATCTCATTCATTCTTCCATCCTTCCTTCCACTCATTCCTTCATTCACTCACCTATATTTTTTTCTAAACAGCTACAGCTCATGACTATCTGGGTTGTCTGCTACTACCTTCTGCTCCCTGAGAAAACCTGGGAGACTGTAATAATACTTTTTTTCCTATAGAGCTGCTAGAATATAGCCCTTCCCTAAGTCCTACAGCAGAGATGACGCAGCCATCAGCAGCTGATCCCGGAATGAGCACTGAGAGCATGACAGACTGCTCTACACGTCTGCTCTGACCACAGGTCTGGCCTAGAATTTGTCCCTCCACAGCATAATACAGCTAAAAACCTTAAAAAAAAAAAAAAAAAAAAAGATATCTGAGCCTCCCAGAAATACCGCACTTAGAATGTTGATTTTGGAGCAAGCATGTGATAAAGAATAAAGGACAGATGATAAAGTAGCCTGTCACCCAGTTCACAGGAAGGTGAATGTGCCTCGAGGGGATCGTTTAGTCAACTAATGATCATATTTATTGAGTACCTATTACTGTGCCTGGCACGAGGTGCAGTGGGGCAAGGAATGGGGGAGGGCATAAACGGAGTCACAGAAGAGCAGAACAAAAGCCCTGCCTTCAAAGGGCTGATGGTCTAGTTGAGGGAAAAAGACAGGAGCCATTTGCTCACACCACACAGATACAAAGCGTACTTGAGAAATTCAGAGGACGGTAAGGTGCCTATACGTGGGGACAAAATAAATTCATTCAGTCTGTGGAATTTCAGCTAGACGTGGAAGAATAGCCAGAATTGAACCCTGGGATGGCACAGAAGAAAACTACCCAGGCCAGATGTGGTGGCTCATGCCTGTAATCCCAGCACTTTGGGAGGCCGAGGTGGGTAGATTACCTGAGGTCAGGAGTTTGAGACCATCCTGGCCAACCTGGTGAAACCCTGTCACTACTAAAAATACAAAAAATTAGCGGGGTGTGGTGACGCATACTTGTAGTCCCAGCTACTCCGGAGGCTGAGGCAGAAGAATCGCTTGAACCCCGGAGGCAAAGGTTGCAGTGAGCCAAGGTTGTGCCATTGTACTCCAGCCTGGGTAACAAGAGCAACACTCTATCTCAAAAAAAAAAAAAAAAAAAGTAAACAAAATTACCCAAACTGCCTTCTCAAACACCATGGCTAATGCAAAGGTCTGCCTTGTCTCTCCTTCCCTGATCTTAGCTTTTCTTTCTATCACTGCAAAGCCTCGGTATAGAAATCCAGTTTTATTGTGCCTGGGAAGCGCCCTAGTTCTGTTCTAAAACAATTGACAACCATGAAGGGACGAAAGTCCCAAGAGGGCATCTGGCCTCTGGCACATCGGCCTCTAGTCGTAGTCACCCTCAGACCCCATCTAGCAGCTGCCTGAATTATTTCACTCAGGGATCTGTGTGTCTGGCTGCCAACCAGGCACCACTGACCTGTGCAGTGCTATGACTATTGCAGTGTTAAAAACAAGGTACTTGGGGCCGGGCATGGTGGCTCACACCCGTAATCGGAGCACTTTGGGAGGCTGAAGTGGTGGATCACGAGGTCAGGAGTTTGAGACCATCCTGACCAACATGGTGAAGCCCCATCTCTACTAAAAAGACAAAAATTAGCCAGGCATGGTGACACACTCCTGTAATCCCAGCTACTCAGGAGGCTGAGGCAGGAGAATCACTTGAACACTGGAGGTGGAGATTGCAGTGAGCGGAGACAGTGCCATTGCACTCCAGCCTGAGCAACAGAGCAAGACTCCATCTAAAAAAAAAGAATAAAAACAAGGCAGTTGGCTGGGAAGATGTGTGCTGTTAAGTGGCAGGCTCATGGACAACAGCCTCAAGGTATTTTTCCTTCAGACATTTGGTCCCACTTCGGCAAGGTATCTTGGCGTTGCTTGGGCAAGACATTGAGCTCTGCTTCTTTAGAGCATTGGGTGGGAGATATCCCATAGACAGCTGAAGAGATTGAGACTTTGGGAAATCACATTTAAAATGTCTGGACTTGTTTCAAATTGCTTGACTTGGTTTCCACACGGTTTAAAGCCCAGCTGAGGCATGAAGGGCTGGTCACCTGAGGTTGTCATCTAAGATGGGAAATGTGTGCTCTGTTCCTCCTTGTGGCCCAGCAGGATGTATTCTGCATAATTAGGCTACTTCTAGCACTGAGTCCATAAAAAAGAAAAAGATGGTTTTCTACTGCAATGCAGCCTGACTGATATTCCCTAGGATCTGGGGAATGGTAGCCAGGATTTGGATCTTTAATGTAAAGCCAAGAGCCAAAGAAGATTTTAGATAGTTGTTAGTCATGGGGGGCACATCTTCTGGACAGGTGCAAGCCTTTCCCTGTCACACTGGGAGGGTTTCAAAAGTAATAAAAGCCTTACTGAAATTGTCCACAGATTTGGGGTTCCATTCCCCATACACAGCAATAATAAGAGTGCTTTTATTGCCACTTTTTTTTTGAGACAGGGTCCCACTCTGTCACCCAGGCTGGAGCACAGTGGTATAATTACAGCTCACAGCAGCCTCAACCTCCTGGGCTCACAGGATCCTCCCACCTCAACCTCCCAAGTAGCTGGGGCTACAGGCATGCACCATGCCTGATGAATGTTTTTTTAATAGAAATGAGGTCTCACTATGTTGCCTAGGCTGGTCTCTCACTATGTTGCCTCCTGGACTCAAGCAATCCTCCAGCCTCAGCCACCCAAGTCTGTTGATTTCACCATAATTAACCCACTGTCTAATTTCTCATTTTCTGACCCAACTATAAAATACTGCCAAAGAGAAAAACACCATTACATGTCCCTTGCTTCTAGGAGCTAACTTGATCAACTTTGCCAAAGAAGGACTCATATGCCTCCCCTTCATTTAGTTTACCATCAGATTGATAGGAATACTAGAAGGCCTTACCCTTATTACTGTCATTTCCTAACAGCCTGTTCGGGAATGCCTCCAAGCTTTATCTTGGATTGGGTTAAACTCAGCAACTCCTTACTACATAGCAACACTCAAACACAGACGTACCAGATCCTTAGTTTAGTCCAATCCATGAAGCCCTGCTACAAGATTCTTTTTTTTTGGAGACTTGTCGCCCAGGCTGGAGTGCAATGGCGCAAACTCAGCTCACCGCAACATCCGCCTCCCAGGTTCAAGCAATTCTCCTGCCTCAACCTCCCAAGTAGCTGAGATTACAGGCATGTGCCACCATGCCCGGCTAATTTTGTATTTTTAGGAGAGATGGGTTTTCTCCATGTTGGTCAGGCTGGTCTTAAACTCCCGACCTCAGGTGATCCGCCTGCCTTGGCCTCCAAAAGTGCTGGGATTACAAGCATGAGCCACCGCTCCCGGCACCCTACAACAAGATTCTAAACTTAATCTATACAATCTTTCTGGGTTCCTCTGTGCATCCTCAGAATATCTATTTGTTTATAGGGGATGCCAAGAAATCCTCTGGACTTATGAATGTATTGACAGCTAGCACATAGGAGGAACTCGCCTGTTAGGATACTCATTTATCCGAGTGAATTTTCTATACACAAAACTGCTGAAATGAAGCACTGGAAAATCTCCCTAAAATTACTTGGTAAAACTAAACGGTCCACAACTCACTTTGGAGAGACATAGATTCATACTTGCCCAGTACCAAGAAGACAGGGCTGGATATTTCTTTGGATACATTTTGTTACTTTGCCGGAGAGCAGTACCCCATGAGCACAGGATTAGAAATCTCTCCCTTACTTTATGATTTCTTGCCAAGGAAATTGCAGTCACAGCCCAGCAGAGGATTAATGTACTGACTCAGGTTGCCTTAGATAACAGGATAGCCCTAGATTACACCTTAGTGGAGCAGGAAGGGGTATGTATGGTTGCAAATATCACAAGCTATATTTGCCTAAATGAATTAGTGGAGGTAGAAACTCATCTAGGAAAAGTTAGAGAGCAAGCCCCCTGAGTACAACAGCTCTCCCGGACTGTCTCTGAGGACTGGTTTTCTTTTTTGTTTTATTGGATTCCTTGTGGAAAACAGTCTATGTTTTCTGGGTTGCTAAAATGAGGCATGTCAGTCTTGTTAATTGTGTTTATGCTTTCTGTTATGACCAAATATGTGTTAAAATGTTGTAGTGGCCAGGCGCGGTGGCTCACGCCTGTAATCCCAGCACTTTGGGAGGCTGAGGCAGGCGAATCACGAGGTCAGGAGTTTGATACCAGCCTGGCCAACATGGTGAAACCCCGTCTTTACTAAAGATACAAAAAATTAGCTGGGGGTAGCAGCGGGTGCCTATAATCCCAGCTACTCGGGAGGCTGAGACAGGAGAATCACTTGAACCTGGGAGGCAGAAGTTGCAGTGGGCCGAGATCACCCCTCTCCACTGCACTCCTCACTCCAGCCTGGCGGCAGAGCAAGACTCCATCTCAAAAAAAAAAAAAAGTAGTGAAGCTGTGACTAAAGCAACTAATATAATGATAGTTGAGCACCACGGTGCCATGCCTGGAACTCGTAAATACTGTGAACTCCATGCTATTATAGGAACTTTCTCTCTTCGTATCCTGGTCCCCAGTCTTTGCCCCAGTTCAGCAGGAAGTAGCCAGAGTGGTCTGTTCCCCTAAATCCCTCAGGATTGTAAAGTGACAAGGACAGAAGTGAGCTGCAACAGGGACCCCTTTTTTGGAGCCTGATGACCCCAAAGATGAAAATAAAGAAAAACCCTGAGTTCCTTCAAGAGAAAGTCCAGGCACCCCACTAACCCCAGAAGTAAATAAGAAGTAATAGTAGCCTAAAACGAGAGCCAAGAGTTAGAGTTCCAGAGATGTTTGCTTTCCCTGTAGAAACTAAAGACAACATCTCAGCATACGTCCTTGAGTTGTCTTTCAGAAAGCCCCACTGAGGACCACACCAAACAGATCCACTGGCATTTAGACCTCAGATAAGGGGGGAACTGAAGATTAAACTTCTTCATGAGGGGCTTAGAGAAAGTCATACCCCATCCTGGCCAGTTAACAGTTTTCTGCCAACCCCAAATTTTTAAACAAAGCTTCTCTTCTTTAACCAGTTGCAAATCAGAAAATCTTTGAATCTACCTATGACCTGTAAGCCCTCCTCAAGATATCCTCCTCTTTTAGGCCTAAGCCAGTGTGTAATCTCCACGTATTGATTGATTGACAATTTTGCCTGTAGCTTCTGCTTTCTTGAAATTTACTCCTGCCTTTAGAAACTCTTACCTGCAAGCCATCGGGAAGGTCAGGATTTGAACATTTAACTGCTTGGTCCTCTTTGCTTGGTGCTCTGCAAATAAACACTTTTCTATCACTGCAAAACCTCAGTGTAGATATCTGGTTTTACTGCACCAGGCAAGCAGACCCCAGTTCACTATAACAGAAGGCTGTGAAGAAGAGCTTAGGTTTTTATTCTGAGTTTAGTGGGAAGCAAACAGAGGCTATTAAGCTGAGTTATGACATAGACTCACCATTTTAGTCCCAGTCTTAGTCCTAGCAAAACCCTTTGGCTGCTATGTAGAATAATGATCATAAGAAAACAAGCATGAAGCAGAAAGGGAAGTAAGGGGCTGGGCGCAGTGGCTCATGCCTATAATCTCAGCACTTTGAGAAGCCAAGGTGGGAAAATCGCCTGAGCCCAGGAGTTCGCGACCAGCCTAGGCAACATGGTGGGAGCCCGTCTCTACAAAAAATTTAAAAGTTAGCCACAAGTAGTAGTGCATGGCTGTGGTCCCAGATACTCAGGAGGCTGAGGTGGGAGGATTGCTTGAGCCCAGAAGGTTGAAGTTGCATTGAGCCATATTCATGCCACTGCACTCCTGCCTGGGCAACAGAGCAAGACCCTGTCTCAAAAAAATAAATAAATAAAAAGGCAAGTAAGGGAAATCCTCTAGTATTCTAGGTAAGGGGTGATACTCTAGACTAGGTTGAAAGCACTGGTAATAAAGAAAAGTGGATGGACTGGGGCTATATTTTGGAAGTAGGGCCAAAAGAATTTGTTGAATGCCTCGACGGGGAAAATAGGCACCAAGGAGAGCTCATGGGTGTTTAGCTGGAGCTATGGAAGAAGATGGGAGAGGTGCAAGGCAAAGCATAGAAATCAAGAGTTCTCTTCTGATCAGGTAAATCCAAGATGAAATTAGATGTCTGAACAACATGCTGAAAAGTTTAAAAAAAAAAAAAAGGGGGGGGGCCCGGGCACAGTGGCTCACGCCTGTAATCCCAACACTTTGGGAGGCCGAGGTGGGCGGATCACAAGGTCAAGAGGTCAAGACCATCCTGGCCAACATGGTGAAACCCCATCTCTACTAAAAAATACAAAAATTAGCTGGGCGTGGTGGCGTGCACCTGTAGTCCCAGCTACTAGGGAGGCTGAAGCAGGAGAATTGCTTGAACCCAGGAAATGGAGATTGCAGTGAGCCGAGATTGCGCCACTGTACTCCAGCCTGGCACCTGGCGACAGAGAAAAACTCGGTCTCAAAAAAAAAAAGGAAAAGAAAAAAGAAATTAGATATAGAGGTGGAAATGCCAGGTGGGCAGATGGATACACCCATCCTGAGTGTATCCAGGGAGAAGCCTGCCCTGGAGGCTGGGGACAAATCTACACAAAGATGACACTTCGCATCCAAGAATTGCAGAAGGTTATCCAGGGAGGAAGTGCAGGTGGGAAAGAGGACCCAGGCCTGAGCCCAAATGGAGGGGCCTGGCAGAAGGGGAGGAACCAGCAGCAGAAGGGGAGGAGCCAGCAGCAGGAAGGGAGGAGTCAGCAGCGAGATGGGCAGAGCAGTGGCCACCAGTGCAGTTCTGCAGAACTAACTGAACTTGATGAAACCCCAGAGGCAGCAGTAGAGAACTATAGCTATGACTGGGATTAAGCTTCATACCTGGGCTGAATGAAGGCTTAAGAGAAATATTCCCTGTTATAGAAAATGTTTAAAGTTGTACTTCTTGGCTGGGTGTGGTGGCTCACGCCTATAATCCCAAGACTTTGAGAGGCCAAAGTAGGAGAATCGCCTGAGCCCAGAAGTTCAAGACCAGCCTAGGCAACATAGGGAGACCCCGACTCTACAAAAATTTAAAAATTAGCTGGATGTAGTGGTGCACACCTGTGGTCCCTCTCAGCTACTCAGGAGGCTGAGGTAGGAGGATCACTTGAGCCCAGAAGGTCAAGGCTCCATTAAGATGTGATCATGCCACTACACTCCAGCCTGGGCAACAGGGCAAGGCCCTGTTTTAAACAAAAATAATAAATTCTAAAAAAAAATTTTTTTTTGAGACAGAGTCTCACTCTGTTGCCCAAGCTGGAGTGCAGTGACACGATCACTCACTCACAGCAACCTTCGTCTCCCAGGTTCAAGCCATTCTCTGCGTCAGCCTCCTGAGGTAGCTGGGACTACAGGCGCGTGCCACCACACCCAGCTAATTTTTGTATTTTTACCAGAGACGGGGTTTCACCATGTTGGCCAGGTTGGTCTCAAACTCCTGACCTCAGATGATCCACCTGCCTCAGCCTCCCAAAGTGCTGGGATTACAGGCTGAGCATACACTGCGCTCAGCCTGAACAAACAAAAAAAACTTAAATTGTACTTCTTGCATACTTGAGTCTGAGGAATGAGATTTATATCCACTACTCATAAAAATACATAAAATTTTATATATGCATAATTAACTAGGCTATGTGTATGTCTTTATATGAGTGCTACAAAATAATCAGTGCCCTGAAGGCAAAGAAAGAACTAGGAAAGTGAATGAGAAGGGGCTCACTCGAGATACAGCCTTCAGGGGAAGTCTCTCTTAAGAAGGCTTCATAGCATTTCTCCTTTCCAATCAGACCTATGCTGCAAACATACTCCCCCCAGATCCTCAGCCAGGCCAAGAAGCATCCAAACTTGATCCTCCTCTTAATATTTGTTGGAGCTGGAGTTCCTGGAGCAGCACTGTATGTCTTGCATCTGGCACTGTTCAATCAGACGTTAGTAGGTACAGAAAGAATAACCCCAAACCCTGAGACAAACTGGGTGCCAATGATCAGTACAAGTTCGACTCAGTGAATGTGGATTACAGCAAACTGGCAAGAAGGCCCAGACTTCTAAATGAAATGTTTCGGTCTAAAGCTGCTTAGAATGAAGGTCTTCCAGGAGCCACCCGCACAATTTCCCACTTAACCAGGAAACATTTCTCCTCTAAGTACATGAAATCATGTTGATGTGTTATTTTGGAGATTACACTGATTAATACATGTCTGAGACTTGAAAAAATGAAAGAGAAGATTTTGTAAACAGAAGACAATATAAGAGCGTTCTTGTGATCCTAAAGGGAGGAAGAATTTTTGCCAAAGGGCGAAAGAACAGAGATGAAAGCTGTGGAAAGGACAACAGCGCAGTCTCAAGCTTGAGAAACCGAAGGTGAATGAGAATGGCAGCAACAAGAAAAACTAAACCTGAGATTTGAGGGGAAACTGAGTCTTCAAAGGAAGAAGGCGAATTAAGCATTGTTTGAAAGTTTCAGGATATAGGTAGCCTGCAACTGTCCTCAACTGGGCTTCCTCATCTGATCAGGGTTCCTTATTCCTCATCTGAACCAGAACACTTGACATAATTTGAGTGACTATTTCTTAATTTCCATAAGAATGGCAAATTGGCTGGGCACAGTGGTTTACGCTTGTAATCCCGGCACTTTTTGTGATCGAGGTAGGCAGGTCACTTGAGGCTAGGAGTTTGAGACCAGCCTGGCCAACATGGCGAAACCCAGTCTCTACTAAAAATACAAAAATTAGCTGGGTGTGGTGGCAGGCACCTGTAATCCCAGCTACTTGGGAGGCTGAGGCAGAGAATGGCTTGAACCCAGGAGGCAGGGGTTGCAGTGAGCAGAGATTGTGCCACTGCACTCCAGCCTGGGTGACAGAGAGAGACTCCATCTCAAAAAAAAAAAAAATAATAATACAAAAATTAGCCAGGTGTGGTGGTGGGCACCTGTAATCCCAGCTACCCAGGAGGCTGAAGCAAGAGAATTGCTTGAACCCAGGAGGTGGAGGCTGCAGTGAGATGAGATCGCACCACTGCACTCCAGCCTGTGCGACAAAGCAAGACCCTGTCTCAAAAAAAAAAGAATGGCAAATCTAGAAGCCACAATGATGGCACTGACCTACATGCATGAAGGGTGAAGTTGATCAATTCCATGCAATAGATGACATAGGGCACTGGGCTTAATAACTCTTAGAATCCAGATTGAAAAAGTCCTGCTATAAAGATATCTGTCTGATAAAAAATCACAATACCAGAAAAACAGAATCAGCAACTAAATTTTAAAATAAAAATAGAGATCTCGCCTAGGGGACTTTCAAGCTTCACTGAAGCAATGTGGTATGATTCTGGAATGGGGTGAAAGCCCTTCCTGACCCAGATATCCTGTCATTAGTGTTCACAGCCAACGTGCTCTCAGCTGTACCTACGTGGCTTGTGGCATTGGGCTCTGCCCCCCGGGCTCTGTTATTTCGGGACCCCACCACCCCATTGCTGTCAGCAAGCCCAGCACTGTAACAGCATCTCCTGCCATCAACCTGCCCTTCGGAATGCTGGATGGCAACCCCAGGGCTTCTCGTGATGCTGGTGCCCTCCTCACCAGGCCGAGCCTTAGCACACGGGTAAGTGGAGTGTGCTCTGGGGCCTCCCAGGGAGCACTGGAGGGTGGTTTTTCTGGCCTGTATAGTCTAACCAGTTTGGCATCCCATTCTCTGGACATTGATTCCTTCCTTCACCATTTGCTGTGGCCGTTCTTCCAATTCTACCTCACTTAACGTGGGTCTGCACTTTCTTCAAGCCTCTGGGAGGCAATGTTGCAGTGTAATAGCGCACTGGCGCCATCCCCTGGGGTCCTTGTCAGGGTGTAAATTCCATACCGTAAAAGAATGTGCTCCCTTTTCCAATTTTTATTTTGTTTCCTTTGGTTCGGCACCCTCAGGATCCAGTCCCGTAAGGATTTCCCCAGTTCCTGATGGTTCCCGTTGACCTGGCCTACAACTACTTTGGGACAAAGTTTCTGATTTTTCTGAGCAGGCCCAGCAGCACTTCTGCGGCTGGGTTATGTTATAACGACTTTAGTTTCTCAGCTAATGGCCAAGAGGGGAGGTAGAGATGAATCCTGAGCAGAGCTCAGGTTTTCCTCCAAGGCAGGATCCTCCGCATGATCTTCAAATAAGCCGGAGGCACTAGCCTTTAACAGAGAGAGTGGGTCACTTCTGCAGGTGCTCTTCCTCATTTCTTACTGGCAGCCTTACGCTCACAGGAATGCCTTTCTTCACAGGCTTCCACTCCAAAGATCTTAGTATCGAAACCGCAAATACGTCGCATACCAACGTCTGAGCCCTTTTGATCACCGTCATTGCCACCTCCCTAACAGCTGTCTCCAGCACCCGAATTAATTTCTGCGCACTGTTAGGACAGCCGCGCTTCACGACTCTAATTGTCATCAACAAAAACAACCCCTCCTAATCAAGTCAATCAAACACCTAACAATTGGTAGTATTTTTGCCAGATTTTTCATCTCCAACTATATTACTCCAATATCAATTTCCCAAATGACTATGCCCCTTCACTTAAAACTCACAGCCCTCAGCGTAACTATTTTAGGCTTCTCACTAGCAATAGAACTTAACCTTATAACTAACAACCTCAAACTCAAGTACCCATCACAAATATTAACTTCTCCAACACATTAGGATTTTACCCAATCACACTACACCTCACAGCACCGCACTCAGATTTACTTGCAAGTCAAAACCTAACCTCTCTTCTACTACACCTGATTTGATTAGAAAAACAAGACCAAAAAATACTGCCCAGGTTCAAATTATAGCCTCCACCATTGTATCTACGCAGAAAAATCCAATTAAGCTGTACATTTTCTCCTTCCTTATCCCGTCTCTCCTAACTCTATTCTTAGAGTTATTTAACCCTATTCCCTTACCTAATCTCAATCACAATAAAGATACTGATAGAGATCAGCCCGCAACCACCACCAACCAACACCCATAACTGCACAAGGCAGCTACCTCCATAGAATCCTCACAAAGTGATCCTATTTCCTCACCCTCAAAAGTCACCCATTTTTCATATTCTTAAAATCAATTCCAATTTCCACCTCATCATAATCAATTATCCACATAATTATCACCAACTCTAACAGCAACCCTAAGAGTAAGGCACCCCAAATAACAACATTTGACTCTCAGACCTCAGGATACTCCTCAGTAGCCACCACCATTGTATAACCAAAACCAACCATTATTCCCACTAAATAAATGTTCAAAACTATTAAACCTACAAAAGCCCCACCAAAATTTAACACAGTACCACAACCCACACCTCTGCTGATAGTAAACCCAAGCCTCCATAAATAGAAGAAGGCTTTGAAGAAAACCCCGTAAAGCCTATAATAAGAATAATAATAAGAATACAGTATCTGTCATAATTCTTACATGGGATATAACCATGACTAATGACATCAGAAATCATCGTTGTGCTTCACCTCTAAGAACTCTAATGACTAACATCTGAAAACACGTCCTCTGTTAGTAACCACTAGTTTATTGACCCACCTGCACGATCAAACATCTCCGCATGGCAAAATTTCAGCCTGCCTCTAAGTATTTGCCTTGTCCTTCAAATCATCCCGGGTTTTATTAGCTATACACTACACGTCAGGTACTTCTGCTGAGATGTAAATTACGGCTGAATTATCTATCACTTCCATGCTAATGGGGCTTCAATAGTCTTCGTCTGCCTATTTGTACATGTAGGCAGAGTCTCATACTACAGGTCATTTACTTTCCTAGAAACTTGAAATATTGGCAGTATTCTTCTATTTGCAGTTACAGCAACAAGATTAATAGGCTACATACTTCCATGAGGCCAAATATCACTCTGAGGTGCAACAGTAATTACAAATCTACTATTAGCCATCCCGTATATTGGAACCAACCTTGTACCGTGAATCTGAGGAGGATTCTCAGTTGATAAAGCCACGCTTACGCGATTCTTCACTTTCCGTTTCATCTTACCTTTCTAAGATTTTCTAGGCTTAATTCTACTTCTCTTACTCCTATCAATTCTGCTGACCTCCCAGGAGACCCAGACAACTACACCCCAGCAGACTCCCTCATCGCCCGGCCCCATGTCAAACTGGAGTGGTACTTTTTATTTGCCTACACAATTCTACAGTCCATCCCAAACAAACTAGGGTTTTCTTGCAAGACAGGATCCTCCGTATGATCTTCAAATAAGCTGAAGGCTGTAGCCTTTAACAGAGAGGAGTGGGTCACTTGTGCAGGCCCCCAGGTTCAGTGGAACCTGATGATTCAAGATTTTTTAGTGCTTGGACCCAAATGTCCCCATCCAAAGTCTCAGAATCTTACTCCTTCCAAATCAGCACCCTGACCTAGATAGAGCAGAACTGGCTGGAGCTGAGAATTAAGAATTCAACACTTTCTGGAGCTTTGCTATTCATATAAGTCCTTAGCTTTACTGCCCCTAGGCTACCAGAGATGAGAGTCTATTTATATACAGTCAAGTTCTGGCTCCATACCTCCCCTTACATGGTTGAGTAACCAACCCAAGCAGTCACTGTTTTTCTCCAATGCATCGATAGCCTCCAACAACAGCCATCTAATTCCAAAATTCTTTTTTTTTTTTTTTGAGACAGAGTCTCACTCTGCCACCAGGCACCAGGCTGGAGCGCAGTGGTGCAATCTCGGCTCACTGCCTCGGCCTCCCAAGTAACTGGGACTACAGGCGTGCACCACTATGCCCAGCTAATTTTTGTATTTTTAGTGGAGACAGGGTTTCACCATGTTGGCCAGGATGGTCTCGATCTCTTGACCTCTTGATCTGCCCGCCTCGGCCTCCCAAAGTGCTTAGATTACAGGCATGAGCCTCCGCACCCGGCTCAAAATTTTTATATTTGCTTAATTTCCCCTGAAACTCTCAACCTCCTAGATGTGGCACTTGGTAGCATATCCCCTTCCACCAATATCCTGTCCCAGTTTGCCACCTGTAAACATGTGAACACTGGCACTGGCATGGATGCCCCGGGGCAACTAGTGCTCCACCTGCTGCCGGTGATGGGGTCCAGCCAGGTGCAGCAACAGCATCCTATTTTAGAGTCCGTTTCTAGGACCACATCCAGTACCAGCTGTCACTGTCACAGGAGGTGTTTACTGGGAAACACACGCTGAGACACTGATATTTCTTTTTTTTTTTTTTTTTTTTTTTTGAGACAGAGTCTCACTCCGTCACCAGGCGCCAGGCTGGAGTGCAGTGGCACGACCTCGGCTCACTGGAACCTCTGCCGCCCGGGTTCAAGCAATTCTCCCGCCTCAGCCTCCCGAATAGCTGGGACTACAGGCGCACGCCACCACGCCCAGCTAATTTTTTTGTATTTTTAGTAGAGACAGGGTTTTACCATGTTGACCAGGATGGTCTCGATCTCT
The DNA here is from genome assembly GCA_004027835.1 of Alouatta palliata. Lineage (NCBI taxonomy): Eukaryota > Metazoa > Chordata > Mammalia > Primates > Atelidae > Alouatta > Alouatta palliata. The sequence continues at coordinate 100,516 of PVKV010003149.1, forward strand.
TGACCTCGTGATCTGCCCGCCTCGGCCTCCCAAAGTGCTGGGATTACAGGCGTGAGCCACCATGCCCGGCTGACACTGAGATTTCTATGCAGAAGTTATTAGAGAGTAATCGCAAAAATAGCACCTGCAAGTGGTGAAAGACGAAGAATTTGGCAGATAAAGTTGAGCTGAGCCTCAGTGGGTCCATGGGGAGCTCTGGGTCTGGGATGGCCCTTCTGAGATATTGCAAACTGAGGCGTGGCGAACAAGTCTTGATACCTCACAGGAACCAATCACTGGACGTGCACAGTCCCTAGGGAGGGAGCTTAATCTTGAGCAGTGTCTCTCTTTGGCTAAAAATAACACTGGGAAAGCAGCACAGGTGAGCAGCACCAGGTAGCAGCTTCCCCAGAGGCTGGAGAATGAGCAGAGCTCAGTCCTGGAGGGGAATCCGGGCAGCACTGAGCACAGCCCTCACCTTCCTGAGACTGTTTCCTGACCTGCAAAATAAGGGAATACAGTTGACTCTTGAGCAGTGTGGGGGCTAAGGGGCACTCCAAAAAAACCTAAGAACTTACTGTTGACCAGAAGCCTTCCCACAGAACCAGTCAATTAATACATATTTTGTATCTAATGTGTATTATATATTGTATCCTTACAATAAAGTAAGCTAGGGAAAAGGAAATTATAAGGAAGAAAATATATATTTATGCTGGGCACAGTGGTTCACACCTGTAATCCCAACACTTTGGAAGGTGAGTTGGGTAGATCACCTGAGATCAGGAGCTTGAGACCAGCCTGGCCAACATGGTAAAACCTGTCTCTCCTAAAAGTAGAAAAATTAGCCAGGTGTGGTGGTGGGTGCCTGTAATCCCAGCTACTTGGGAGACTGAGGCAGGAGAATCACTTGAACCCAGGAGGCAGAGGGGTTGCAGTGAGTTGAGATCACACCACTGCACTCCAGCTTAGGCAACAGAGACTCTGTCTCAAAACTAAAGAAAAAAAGAGAAAAGAAAAAGAAAGAAAGAGAGAGAGAGAGAAGGAAGGGAGGGAGTGAGGGAGGGAGCGAAAATGTACTTTTACTATTCATTACTTAGAAGTAGATCATCATAAAGGTCTTCATCTTTATCATCTTCACACTGAGTAGACTGAGGAGGAGGAGGAAGAGGAGGGGATGGTCTTGCTGTCTCGAGGGTAGTAGAGGTGGAAGAGGTAGAAGGGGTGGAAGGGTAGCCAGGAGAGGCAGACACACTCAGGGTAACATTTGTTGAAAAAATCCACACAGCCTAGGCAACAATGCAAAGCCTGCCTCTATAAAAGATAAAAGAATTAGCTGGGTGTGGTGGAATGCACCTGTACTTCCAGCTACTGGAGAGGCTGAGGCAGGAGGAACGCTTGAGCCTGGAAGGTTGAGGCTGCAGTGAGCCATGATCATGTCACTGCACGCCAGCCAGGGGGACAAAGGGAGACCCTGTCTCAAAAAAAAAAAAAAAAAAAAGAAAAAAGACAAAAATCTGTGTAAAAGTGGACCCACACGGTTCAAACCCATGTTGTTCAAGAGTCAACTGAAATAACTACCTCAAAGATGTCCCAAAAAGCAATGAAAACACAAATGCAAGCAATTTGTGAACTGTTAACAAGGTTATTCTTTTCATCCTGAAGTCTGCAGCAACCTCATCACCATCTTCCTGTTATGCCCCACGCCCACTTCTCATCTCAAGAAGAGTGAGCATTTTACTTTCCTACCAGGATTTATCTTTACTGTCAACTTTAATGCTTCTCCAAAAAGTTGCAATGATGGTGTTGAGACGTGACTAATTCATTAGGTATAGCTTTAAGTTATTTTCACCATAAATTAATTTCTAAAATAGGCTCTATAAGGACCAAAAATCTTCTAGTCTATAATCAGGGACTCCATAAAACATAAAATTACATGACTTATAGTTCTTTAAAATGGAAAACTGTTCTCAAAAAATATTACTAGTTCAAGGAGATTCATAAATGAATAGCACCGTTTTAAACAACTCTCACTAGATGGAGCTAGTTACAAATAAATACTTTTTAAATATTTTTCTTCTTTCTTTTTTCTTTTTTTAATACAGGAGACTTTTAATTCCTTGTAAGGAAAGTTTCCTGGATAACTCCATGTATTTTAATAATCACAGAGATAGTCTTATCCTTACTCATTCATTACCAAAAATAAAGACTGCAGTAACAATTTCTACTCCATCAAGTATACAGTCTCATCTATTTTGATATCAGAAGAAAAAGGCAGAAAGACAAAGCACAAATTCTGAGACAGAAATTAAAACAATACAACATCGTTTTTTTTTGTATAATGTATTGTTTGTTTCACTGTTTGAATGTTTATCTTCCAAGAGCCTACAGAAGTGAGGGAAAGTATATGCAGGCTAATTTTAAATAACTCAAGAAAGAGATTAAACACTAAATATTTAAAAAATTAAACTTTCAGCTTACTTATTAAACTAGGAAGAATTTTCCTCAAACACATCACTTAAATTGGTCTACAATGCATCTAGAAATGGAGAACATGGATCTCATCTATGAAATATTTTAAATATTGTGGACACTACCAAAAAGCTCATTGAAATATAAAAATTTTCAAGTCACAATCCTCTAAGCAGACTAAAAACCAATTAGTCTTTAACCTGAAATCAGAAGTGCAAAGTCTGTAAAAATACAAATATTGTCATTGCTCTCAGTAATCTATGAATAAATCCTACAACTCGTTAAAGTCTTTTCAGTAAAACGGACCATGATGTCTTGACTAACTCCTTGCTTAAATGGCAGGTACCTTTTGAAGCTGGACTTTCCAATCTGTCAGGAGAAGCAAGCTGCATAGGCAGCATTGCTCCCTTTGGAAAATCACCGTCTGAACAGAAGGTCCAACAATGACCTTCAATGCAACACTCCCTGCCTATGTGCAAGTCTGCATGAGCGGTCCCCCCCGCAAGTGCAACTCCCAGCCAATGAACCAGAAACAGATGAAAGATGAGGAGAAAGTAGAGGCCAAATGTTTCAATTTAGCGATGCTATCCCAGATAAAATGCCAATGTCTTTTGGAATAAAATGGACAATATGCAAAGATGAAGTGATCAGATACCAATAATGATGGGAATTTAAAATGCATGTACCACACATGAACACAGAACTCTTTAAATGCAGCTGTGGGAGGTTCTGTTTGGGGGTCACCCTCTTTAGAACTGAGCACCACTGCTTGTCATTTGTCATCTGATACATCTATACTTCAGAATAATCATAACTGATACTCAAAGTGATGCCTTAACACCCTCCAAGGTTCTACAGTTTCTTCCAAATCAAAGAGAGGTCACAGCATGCCTGGTATGGAGAGTTAGCATACGTTTTATAATAATTATTTTAAAATTGGTAATCTATTTTGGATTCAATGATAGCTTTATTAATTATATTGTTTATTAACTGAAATATTCCACTCTGTCAATAGGATTGATGATTGGGGATTATGAAACAACCAAAACCAAAGCTGGGACAATGGGCTCTTGGAATAGAATCACCCATTGTGAACTATCCTTCTGACCAACTGTTTAACTGTCTTTCTCAACATCAGATCACCAGGGCGTTTCAGTGCAGCGTGCATGATTCATAGGGTCCAGATTAAAGACCTTACATTTTTGTGGAAATCGGAAACATTTTTTACTCGGCAAGCCTTCTATCTAATCACCCTCTTCTACATGTAATTGTTCAACTTTGGTTGACTGTTGAGCCCTCGTGGAAGAATTCCTCTCCTACCTTTGAGCCTCTCCTTTAGGGATTTGGAAATGGAAGGTAGTGTGGTTCTTTCTGTCATCTGCCAGGCATGGAACCCCCGGCTTCTGGTGGTAAGTTCGACAAGCAAGTTTTAAAAACTCTTCTGCAGCCTCTAATGCAATGAGACAGTCCACAACAAAGATAACCCTCTGAGATCTCCCAGCTTGTTGGGAAAATACCGATTTCTTTGGCCAGTTTTAACATCTCTCAAGCTTTCCTTGTGTTTTTGGAATCACCGATGGCGCCGAGTTTAGTTACTGACAATAAAGAGTCAGCTCCCTTTTAAAAACCTAACTCGGGTTGGTGTCAAGGTTCAGCGGCAGCCCAGGTGGCCCAGGCCAGTTGGCACCCATCACGCCCCAGCCAGGGATGCGGGCGAGGGCTGCAGGCTGCATGCCCACCTCTATTTGCATTTTGTTTGGGGCATGAGTTTTTATCTTATTTTTTCTTAGAGAGGGTGTCTTGCTTTGTCACCAGGGCTGGAGTGCAGTGGTATGATTACAGCTCATTGCAGCCTTGAACTCATAGGCTCAAGGGATCCTCCCACCTCAGCCTCCCGAGTAGCTGGTACCACATTTGTAAGCCACCTCACCTGGCTCAAATAAATACTTTTCCACGTAGCCTCAATTTCTGGAGCTTAAATATGTATCAGACAAGTGTATACTAATTGTGTTTCTAAATTAAATATGTCTGGGCAATATGCATGCACATATTTTTTAAACTCTGATAAACTTTCCATTTAAAATAGCAGATTATATCATAAACAAAATTCTAGAGTGACCTTAAGTACCTCCTTATGTTTTCCAAATATTTTGGAACATCTGAAATTCTCGTGCAGTAATTCAATTATGTCACTTTGGGTGTTTACGAAGAGTAAACCAGACTCTGTAATCTGTGAGTTTCCCTCCAACTGTAATCTTCTGTGTCCCAGAAGATGATCAAGTTGGGTATTTGAAATGTAAAAGCATAATTTATATAGACAATGATCAAACTATATGAGCTTACAGTTACTTTAAAATGCTGCTGTAATGCCTGGTGCTACAGCATGCTGTAAGGAATTTACCACATCTTGCTTTGATTGCATTTTGTAAAATGAGGCAACAACTTGCCAGTAGCAGATGCTATCGACACCATGTTTAAAGACGATCTATCCTGCCGGTGCAGCGCGCTCCACAGAGTCTTTAGCTACGTAAGATCCTCATTTTTGAAAAGGAACTTGTGGCAGGAGGGGAACTACTTCCCAGATTTGTCTAAGCGAAACTTTGTATTATTGCTGTTTTTCTGAACTGTTCCAAAAAGAGTTATACCTGTTTCTTTCTTTTTTTTTTTTTTTTAACTGCATTGACTTTTAAAATCTGAAAGTTTTCTACTCTTTCTTTAATTTCTTGTCTTGGTGAAGACTGGGACAAAATAATCAGTAGCAAGCAGGAAATAAGAAGAGCCCATTGCAATGTGGTGCAAAGTAAGAGCTTCTGGGTCTAAAGTGAGTCAACCAGGGTCCAACCAGTTATACTGAATATGTTCAGTTATGAGCCAGGTGACCTGGATAAATTTCATAACCTCTTGAAGCTTCCCCATCCTCGTGTGTAAAACAGAGACAGAATAAGAGCCTTGCAAGGCTTCTGTGCCTATAAAGCTGTTAAGCACTCAACATGTGCTCATGAGTAAAAAGCCCTCACAACAGTTGGCCGTGAATGGTGAGGGAAACAATACCAGTGAGGTAGAAATGGCAGGACCCCAGGCTGTGTTCTGGACCAAACTTCTGAAAATCAAACCAAGGATTCTGGACCAGGAAGGAACCTCAGAGATCACCAGACCCATCCTTTTGAAATGATGAAAACTGGGATCAGAGGCTATGTGGCTTTCAAAAGTTCACATTAATAATCTGTACATAAGAAAACAACTATAGTGACAGATCTGAGGTCACCTCACTCCGAGCCCACTGTTCGTTGTCAGGGGCTCCAAGTCCATGACCTGCACCCTCTTCTAGGAAGAAAGTGCTCTGCCAGGGCGCAGGAGTACACAACCGGAGGACCAGAGGAGGGTGGGACTTTCCTTGGGGACTCTAAGAAAAGGAGACGCTCTCTCTATCCTACAGATAATGCAGTTCCACCACTCTATTTAACATGGTGATTTGGGGGGTTCATCTGCTTCTTCTCCCCATTGGGCTAGTAGGACAGGAACTGATTAGGACTCAGTAGGATCAGGCCGGGGCTCAGAAGCAAAGATACAAAGAACAACATGCTTAAGGTGAAAGCGTTCTGCTGCCTTGTGAGCTTCTCCCTTACTTGGCAGTCATCTTTCCCTGTCCTAAACCATGGTGTGGCCACAGAAGGAAACAGAGTACAGAGTAGATGCTGGGGCCCAGAGTTTCTGTGACTCACCTGAGACCTGCACAGATCACTAACCGGGCTACAATAGATCCGGAGACAAAGCCATGGCCAGCAATAAGGTATAGTCATCTACCCAGAATGACTGACCGCTGTGGAGAACTGAAGGCTCAAACGAAAGTAGGGAGGGCTTTTCTCCCAGATGACGCTGGTCATCCAGCCTCGTGCTCACAAGGTTTGCATTCCACAACCTCCACCTGCGCCTTTCCACCAACATCCATACGTACTGCTTATTTTGTGCTCCGGGCAAATGAAATAGCCAGTTCACTTATATTTCTGCCTTTGGATCATAAATCAAAGATACTAGCTACAGGACAAATTAGCTGATGTCAAAACATCCCTTTTCCCAAATCTTTCACTTTACACTCTTCATTCAGAGTTAAATGGCATAGAACTCAGATTTTCAAAGCCAGTTGATTTAATCTGGGACACGTAAGAGTAGGATCAAATAAATGAAGTAAATGATTCAAATGCAATGACTTCTGTTGTTTTTCCTAAAACTCTTCTATGGCCTAATTTTCAGAAACTATTTTAGGATAAAAAAGAACCATACTTACCTGGCAGGCGAGATACCGTGATCACAAAGGTGGTTTTCCCAGGGCGAGGCTTATCCATTGCACTCCGGATGTGCTGACCCCTGCGATTTCCCCAAATGTGGGAAACTCGACTGCATAATTTGTGGTAGTGGGGGACTGCGTTCGTGCTTTCCCCTGAGGAAAAAAAAAAAGAACCAAAAAAATGTTCTACTAAAAAAATTAAGAGAGAGCTTAGTAATTTGGTCAGTTTCTTTTTTAAAAAATAAAATAATGAGTCAAAGAAGAAAACAAATACAACAACAAACTATGCAAAACAATGAAAATTGGCTGAGGGCAGTGGCTCATTTTGGGAGGCTGAGGCAGGTGAGGCAGGTGGATCACCTGAGCCCAGGAGTTCGAGGCTAGCCTGGGCAACATAGTGGGACCTCATCTCTACAAACAATACAAAAATCCATGGGACATGGTGGTACACACCGGTAGTCCCAGCTACTAGGGAGGCTGAGGTGGAAAGATCACTTGAGCCTGGGAAGTTGAGGCTGCAGGGAGCCATGAGCGTGCCACTGCACTCTCGCCCTGTCTCAAAAAAAATCGTAATAATAATGAAAATGAGAACAATACGTAGAAAACTTAGTTAAGTGGTTGTAGCCAAGCTACAGTGTAACTCATAACCTTAAATGTTTTCCTTCTTAAAAAAAAAAAATCTAACTATTCAACTCAAAAAAATAGAGTAGCTGAAACAAATCAAAGAAAAGAGAAAATAAAAATAAATTTAAAGAAAATAAAAACAGTAAAACTGATAAATCCAGTAGCAGATTTTTTTGGGGGTGGAATACAAATGAAATAAGCACTTCCTGTCAAATTCGGTCTACACACACACACACACACACGCACACACACACACACACACACACACACCATAAGTAAAATAAGAAATCAGCAACAGTCTGGAGATTTTTAATGATAAAATAATAATTATTCATATATGCAGATAAAACAGAAATCTCAGTAAACTAGATGATTAACAGAAAAATATAATGGCTAATATTGACTCAAGAAGTTGAAAACCTAAAACTTATGACCAAAGAAAAAAAATTAAGTTAGCAAAGAAATATTTATTAGACATTTCCCAGGCTCAGATAGTTTTACTGTTTAATCATTTTAAATTTTCCATTGCTGGACCAAAAAAACATAAAAATATGAAGACTAATGTATGGGCCAAACATTGTTATGCCACAGAACTCACTTACATCATATAATTCCCTCTTTCCTCCATTTATTCTTAGAAGTCTGCCTCTAACCTGCCTCTGCCACAACCCTTGATTGGATTTTTCATTTCTTTGCCTCTTAGAATATTAAAATGTTTCTTTCTGACCAGCTCCGCAAAACTCTGATTTTGATGAAATTTTGCCTTCTCTCATATATTTTAGTGACAGGCCACTTAACTCTTAAACATTTTTAAACGGCATCCGATTCCATTCTGGAAAGCTCTGTGGCTCTGAGAGACCATGAGATAGATCCATCCTTCCTTCCTTCCTTCTTTCTTTCCCTCCTTCCTTCCTTCCCTCCCTTCCTCCCTCTCTCTCTTTCTTTTTCTTTCTTTTCTATCTTTCTCTCTTTCTTTCTTTTCTTTCTTTTTTTGGCAGAGTCTCACTCTGTCACCCAGGCTGGAGTGCAGTGGCCCAATCACGGCTCACTGTAGCCTCAACCTCCTGGGCTGAATCAATTCTCCCACTTCAGCTTCCTGAGTAGCTGGGACTACAGGCACACACCACACCCAGCTAATTTTTTTTTTTTTTTTTTTGTAGAGACGAGGTTTTGCAATGTTGCCCGGGCTGAGAGATCATATTTCTTAAAGTCATTCGACTAACTAGTCCTTCCAGTTATTAAAAATTATAAATCTGCAATAATTAAACTGAAGTCACATTGACACAAGAATAGCTTTTCAGTAAAATAGAATAGAGAGCACAGAAAATCACAAGATTTGAAAACAACTTAATATGTAATTACCAATCAACAGGAAAGGAAATTGTTCTATTTATTGCATAAATAGCATTGTAGAAATTGGCTTGCCATTTGATGATAAAATAAATAATAAAGCCGAGTACGGTGATGCATGTCTGTGGTCCCAGCTAGCCAGGCGCTGAGGCAGGAAGGTGGCTTGAGGCCCAGAATTCAAGGCTATAGTGCGCCATAATCACACCTGTGGATGGCCACTGCATTCCAGCCTAGACAATATAGTAAGACTCTGTCTCTAAAGATGAATAAATAAATCCCAGATGAATTAAAGATCCAAATATAAAATAAAACCAAAAACTGTATCATGAGGACTTCTCTTCAAATAGGAAAGCACATTCCAAGCTTAAATACAAAAGAAGATACCATAATCCACTGAACTGTATACAAATTTAAAACACCTATATATAAATAAACATGAAACCAAAAAGCAATAACCAATTGGAAAATGATATTCATAACAAACATGACAAATGATTAATGCCTTTTATATATAAACAACGTATGCAAATCACTAAGAAAAACACTAAGACCCCGATAGAAAGTTGAGAAAATTACACATAAAGAGGTTTCCCAGAAGAGGAAATATAAATAAAAAAGAAACACGAAAAAAATTAACCCCACTAGAAATCAAAGCAAAATTTTTAAATGGCAAAATGTCCTACTTTTTCAATGAAATTATAAAGATTACAAAAATAAATACCAGTGGTAATGAAGCCATAATACTATTAACATTCTTACATACTACTTTTTCTTTCTTTCTTTCTTTCTTCGTTGAGACAGGGTCTTGCTCTGTCACCCAGGCACATCACAGCTCACTGTAGCCTGGACCTCCCAAGTTTGAGTGATCCTCCCACTTCAGCCTCCCAAGTAGCTAGGACTACAGGTGTGTGCCATTACACCCAGCTAATTTTTTTATTTTTTGTATAGAGTGGCCTCACTATGTTGCGCAGGCTGGTCTTGACACCTGGGCTCTAGCAATCCTCTTGCCTTGGCTCCCCAAAGTGCTGGGACTACAGGCATGACTGTAATACACAGATATACTTCTATTAAAAGTTAGTCAGTATAACATTTCTGGAAAGCCATTTAACACTATCAAGAATGTTTAAATACTCTACCTTTTAACCCAGTTTATCTATGTATTACTAATCTATTGCTACGTAATAAACCCTAATATTTTATATTTAAATATTTTAAAGGATCATAACATTTATTATCACACATAGTTTCTACCAGACAGGAATCTGGGAGCATCTTGGCCTGGATGGTCCTGGCTCAGGATATTTCATGAGGTTTCATTCTAGCTGGTGGCCAGGACTTTGGTTGTCTGAAGTCTTAGCCGGGGCTGTTAGATCTACTCCCAAGGCAGCTCATTCACGTGGTAGTTGGTGAAGGCCTCAGATCCTTACCACATGGATCTCTCCAGAGAAATGTTAAAGTCTTCTGCCAGAACAGGTGAACAGCACAGAGAGATCCAGGAGAAAGCCACAATGGCTGGCCGCAGAAATCACACTTTATCATTTTTGCAATATCATACTGGTAACACAAAAAATCTCCATTCAGTGGGAAGAGGGAATGAGGGGGGAAGAGGGTGGTACTTACACAGTAATAACAGAAAAGGGGGCCAGATTGTTGGAGGCTGGTCAACAGAATCTCTTTGTAGGAATTGAATTTAACCAAATAATCAGAAATGCAGATAAAACTTTATGCATTAAGATATTCATTATAATAATACTTATAATAGTAACAATTTGTAAACAATGACAGTGAAGCTGGTTAAGTAAATAATGGCACATCTCTCCAATATTCAATTGTATTCTATATTGCCTCTTACGTATAGTATCACATCAAAAATACATGTCATTTTCATATTTCTGTATATACTTATATGCATAGAAAAAGGATGAGAAGAAAATGGACTAAATATTAATGACTACTACCTCTGGATGATGAAATAATATTATTTACTTTACTTTTCATACTTTTCTCCATTTTTAAAATTTTCTAAAGTCAGTGTATAATTACACAGATAATTAGAAATAATTATTTCAAGGAATTACAAATATCATTAAGTCATTGTGCCTATAGTCTAATGGTAAGAAGAAAAAAAAACAACAGGAAAACTCACTTATCTTGGAAGAATGTTACCGAAATTATTCCATTTTTCAGTCCAACAAATTTCAAAGCCATTTTGAAGAAGATGTAACATATTAATCTGTATGTATTATGTACACAAGTTAAAAAACAGAATGACAGCAGGTGTGGTGGCTCATGCCTGTAATCCCAGAACTTTGGGAGGCCGAGGCAGGTAGATCGCTTGAAGTCAGGAGTTCGAGGACAGCTTGGCCAACATGGCAAAACCCAATCTCTACCAAAAAACAGAAAAATTAGCCGGGCATATTGGCGCACCCCTGTAGTCCCAGCTAATCAGGAGGCCAAGGCGTGAGAATCACTTGAACCTGAGAGGCAGAGGTTGCAGTGAGCCAAGATCGAGCCACTGCACTCCAGCCTCAGTGACAGAATGAGACTCTGTCTCAAAAAAAAAAAAAAAACAGATTGACAACAGATATTTTCAGAGTATCTTCTAGAGTTTACAAACACATTCACATAGTTATTTGCTTGATAAATCAGAATATTCTGCAATTAACACCCTTTCCAGCTATTTATATCACTTGAGATGTTTGAAAAATGCCCTTTGTGGCCAGGCATGGTGGCTCACGCCTGTAATCCCAGCACTTCGGGAGCCCGAGGTGGGCAGATCACAAGGTTAGGAGTTGGAGACCAGCCTGGCCAACATGGTAAAACCCTGTCTCTAATAAAAAAAAAAAAAAATACAAAAATTAGCTGGGCATGGTGGTGTACACCTGTAATCCCAGCTACTTGGAAGACTGAGGCAGGAGAATTGCTTTAATCCAGGAGGTGGAGGCTGCAGTGGGCAGAGATCATGCCACTGCACTCCAGCCTGGGTGACAGAGCAAGACTCTGTCTCAAAAGAAAGAAAGAAGAAAGGAGGGAAGGAGGGAGGGAGGGAGGGAGGGAGAAAGGGAGGGAGAGAAAGATGCCCTTTGTGAATTGTAACTGAATGGAGCCAAATTCTTCTGGGGCATATGGCTGTACAACATTCACTAGAAAAGGCAACTAATTGTATGTGTGTACACCTCAGGGAAGAATTTCTTTAAGATAATTGAAATATGTTTGAGTTGAATCTTTACTCCAGCTGATGGTCGTCACTTTAACTGTGTTCTTTTCAAAGCTTTGTTACACACGCTATGAAAATACTGAGCTTGGCCCTACTGATGGGAAGCAAGCAACTTCCCCCACACAGATCCTGAAAATGAGTGCGCAGTTGAGTCAGAAAGTTTATAACTGAATGTGCCTAGCTAAGTATCTTAGCTACTCAGTTCGTGTCAGGGGAAATTTGCTGAAAGGTATATTTTCATCATTTCTTGCCAGATTTATAAAGCATGACATGTTGTGTTGCTAAAACTAAGTAATTCTCCCAGGGGGAGGAAGTAACTACTGCAGTGGCTATTTATTCCACTTTACTTACTTAAGAAAACATAAAAAGCTATTACCGGGTGAACAGAATGCTTTGTTCTGAATCTAAATGACAAAGCAATTTTTTTTTTTTTTTGAGACAGTTTCACTCTGGAATGCAATGGCACAATCTCAGCTCACTGCAATCTCTGCCTCCTGGGTTCAAGCAATTCTCTTGCCTCTGCCTCCCAAGTAGCTGGGATTACAGGCGCCCACCACCACCCCCTGCTAATTTTTGCATTTTTAGTAGAGACAGGGTTTCACCATGTTGGTCAGGCTGGTCTCAAATTCCTGACATCAGGTGATCCACCCACCTTGGCCTCCCAAAGTGCTGGGATTACAGACATGAGCCCCCATGCCTGGCCCAAAACAATCTTTTAGAAGGTGTATAACCAAGAAAAAGAAGGAAATCGAGTGGCTTTTTTTTTGTTGTTGTTTTTTGTTGGTTTTTTTTTTTTTTTTTTTTAGGGATTCAGGGTATTCTTATGAGCACAGAAATAAAGGAAAAAGGCAGACGTAATGCATAAGACATAAGTTGCAGACATAATGCCTATAAAACAAAAGGCACTGGTTGACGAGGTATCTGGTTGATAGAATAGGAAACCCAGTAATTCAGGCTTCAAAGGAGATTTTTTAATGTTTAAATTGTTGTTTGTCTGATTTAATTATATAATCACCAGCTTTCCCCCTTTATGTTTAAAAGTGACCAGGTACCACAGTTTGGCCTAGAAAGCCCCATCCATATCCGTCAGAACATGTCCGGCGGGGCTCCACTGGTGTGACCCTCTGACCAGCTGCCAACCTGCTGTCATGTGCTTCACATTACTTCCAAACCATGCAGTAGACGACAAAGAATAAACAGCCACAAATTCTCTGTAGCAATTTCCACCAGGATATGGATTCTACTTCCCCACCCCTTGAACCTAGACAGGCCTTGTGACTTGCTTTGGACAATGGGACATTAGCAATCATGATGCAAGCAGAGGACTGAAAAACATTTATGTAATGGGGCTTGTCCTGTCTCGCCCCTTTTGGAAATCAACTGCCATGTGGGACAGAGATTTCTCTTCCACTTCAATAACCCTTGAGTTCAACCTTCCTGGTAAAATTATTGGTTTAAACTTTTTTAAAAAAAAAGAACCAGTCTTGCTCTATCACCCAGTCCAGTGGTGCAATCCTGGCTCACTGCAGCCAGCCAGAACTCCTGCTCTCAAGCAATCCTCCCGCCCCCACCTATCCCATGTTGGGATTACAGGTGTGAGTCACTGCACCTGGCCAAATGTTTTTTTTGATAGATAGTTGGTAGATATTTAAATTTACTTGACAAAGAACTAAGCAAGGAGATTGATGAAAGTCATGAAAATGAATACAGTTCTGTCTATGTCTTTCAGGAAAATAAAGTAAATCCAAAAGAAGTCATAACCTTATATATAATAGGGTCCTAACTTATAAATAGATTATATTATAATAGTTATCTATAAGTCATCTGTCTGGATCTTAGAACATGTATCCACACATCTATCACAGTATCTGGCATAGTTGGTGCTCAAAAAATAGTTCTTGAATAAATGAATGAACAAATAGAAAATGCAAATGGCTGTTATGTTCCCTGACAGACAAGAAGAAACTGAATATGCTTTGTGATGGTTACTTTTATAAGTCAGATTGGTGAAATCATAGTACCCAGTTTATTCAATTAAACAGAAATCTAGGTGAAGGTATTCTATAGATATGGTTAATAGCTACACGTAATTGACTTTAAATAAAGGAGATTATCTTTTATAACCTAGGTGGGCTTCATCCAACCAGGTTTAAATTTTTTCTCAAAGAAAAAAAAAAAAAATTTAAAGGCTGGTAAATGGCTGGGCACAGTGGTTCACACCTGTAATCCTAGCACTTTGGGAGGCTAAGGCGGAGGCTTTCTTGTGTCCTGGTGTTCAAGACCAGCCTGGGCCACATAATGAGACAATGTCTCTACAGAAAATTAAAATATCAGCCAGGTGTGGTGGCCTGTGCCTATAGTCCCAGATACTCTTGAGGCTGAGGCAGGAGAATCATTTCAGCCTTGGAGTGTAAGGGTGAAGCAAGCCAGAATCGCACCATTGCACTCCAGCCTGGGTGACACAGCAAGACCTTGTCTCCAAAAAACTTTTTAAAAAGAAGAAGGGCAAATGGAGTGAAAGTGTTTAAAGCTCTAATACTGTCCAGAAACTGGTGACAATACTTACATTACAATTTTAATTAAGCAAGGATTTATATTGTAATCTTTTGAGTAACCGTTAAAATAGTAAAACAATGAATAACAAGCTACTGGCAAGGACGTGGTGGGGATAGAATAATAAAAAATAACTACTCCAAATAAAGGCAAGAAAAGCGAGGAAAAGAGAGCTACAAAAGATGGGATAAAATAGAAAACAAATAGTAAGATGCCAGGCAAATCCAAATATATCTGTTTACACTAAATGTAAACAGACTAATCAAATGAGAATAGTTGTCAGACTGGATTTTTAAATGATTCTATTTTTATACTGATAGTAAGATATTATTTGCCTTCTTCACTCTTGACCAGTGCACTGATATGGGGAAAGCAATTGTAGGATAAACTGCTGGCACCTTAGCCCAAGTCAAAATGGTAGCACCAAACGTATTAATAACCATTTTACTTGTCAACACCAGAGACTCACACACACACATAAAGAGTCAGTTTCACTTAAGACTGTCCTTGGAGGGTCAGGCACGGTGGCTCACGCCTATAATCCCAGCACTTTGAGAGGCCGAGGCAGGCAGATGGCTTGAGGCCAGGAGTACAAGACCAGCCTGGCCAACATGGCAAAACCCCATCTCTACTAAAAATACAAAAATTAGTCAGGTGTGGTGGTGCATGCCTGTGATCCCAGCTACTTGGGAGGCTGACGTAGGAGAACCACAGGCGAAGGTTGCAGTTTAGTTGAGATGGTACCATTGCACTCCAGCCTGGGCAACTCCGTCTCCAAAATATATATGTATATCCTTGATGAAGCACTAAACATTATTATTATTTTTTTTTTTTGAGACGGAGTTTTACTCTTGTCTCCCAGGCTAGAGTGCAATGGCACAATCTTGGCTCACTGCAACCTCTGCCTCACAGGTTCAAGTGATTCTCCTGCTTCAGCCTCCCGAGTAGCTGGGATTACAGGCATGTGCCACCATGTCTGGCTAATTTTTGTATTTTTAGTAGAGATGGGGTTTCACCACGTTGGCCAGGCTGGTCTCGAACTCCTGACCTCAGGTGATCCACCTGCCTCAGCCTCCCAAAGTGCTGGGATTATAGGCGTGAGCCACTACGGCCAGCAAACATTATTAATTTTATCAATCTCAAGTACAGTTCTTTTTAGTACATAAAGAATTTCAGTTTCTCCTACTGCCCTGTTCTTGTACAAAAATCGCCTCTTCAGGATTCTAATAAATGGTCAATTCATTTTAGCTTGAATGGATACAAGGGACAGGGAAGGTATTCTTATAGTAGAGTTTAACGTGGGGTCACCCGCCCCTACTGTCCTCTTTGTACCCTGACCCGCCTCTCAGTACCCCCAGAGAACAAATGCTCACTTTCTTCCAAGGCAAATAGTGTCACCTTTGATCATGCTAATTGTTAAAGGCAACTTTCAACAACATTCTAGTATCTTAGAAAATGTTTGGCTAACAAAGCTGGAGATTTCATAAAAGTTATAAATCAGAATTATTAAAGAGTCAGGAGTTCTGGCCAGGTGCGGTGGCTCACGCCTGTAATCCCAGAACTTTGGGAGGCCAAGGTGGGTGGATCACCTGAGGTCGGGAGTTCAAGACCAGCCTGACCAATATGGAGAAACCCCGTCTCTACTAAAAATACAAAATTGGTCCAGTGTGGTGGCAAATACCTGTAATCCCAGCTACTCAGGAGGCTGAGGCAGGAGAATCACTTGAACCTGGGAGGCAGAGGTTGCAGTGAGCTGGGATGGCCCCACTGTACTCTAGTCTGGGCAACAGAGCGAGAATCCATCTCAAAAAAAAAAAAGAAGAAGAAGCCAAGAAGAAAAGGGTTGACACTCAGTTTAGACTCACATGATGTGAAAATGCCTGCCATGTTTCATATTAGTCAAAAAGAGTCAAAAAGCCAAAATATTATCTGATGGTCTCTAGGGTCATATTTTTGAAGAGAATATTTCTGACAAAGTTGCATTTCTTAAATTCTAACAATTGCCAGGGATGTTCAGGGCATAAACCTGCTGGCCAGCTTCTCTGGTAGATCTTACTCAAAGTGGGTTCCACCATCAAAAAGAAACAGATTCGGATGCACACACTGATGTCAAACAAGCAGTTTGCATTGTTTATATTGTGTCGAATATTCCAAAAAGCACAAGAGATTTCTAAAACCTCTGACAGCCGACTTGATCCAACAGTATCCATTAGGTGCTCCCAGTTTAGAAAATGATGGGAACCATGTCACAGGAGGTATTTTTTAAATGACTTCTGTAACTAGTCAATAAACTTACCAATGACACAGAAAAATCTAGTCAATCTACTTAATATCTTAGAAAAGTAAAAAGGCTAAGAAAGCCCAAGTTTGAAACCTTCTGAGGAATAAAAATCGTCTCTACTCTAGCAGAAGGAGATGGATTTAAGCTCCCAACCCAAGAATTTTAAAAATGGAACTTTTAAATACTGACAAAGATGGCAGGCTGTGGTGGCTCACGCCTATAATCCTAGCACTTTGGGAGGCCGAGGCAGAAGGATCACTTGAGCTCAGGAGTTTGAGACCAACCTGAGCAACACAACAAGACCTCATCTCTAGTAAAATAAAAATAAAAATAAAAAATTAGCCCATCGTGGTGGTGCGTACCTGTAGTCCCAGCTACTTGGAGGGCTGAGGCAAGAGGATTGCTTGAGCCTGAGAGATCGAGGCTGCAGTGAGCCCTGATTGTGCCTAAGTGTACATTCCAGCCTGGGTGACAGAGCCAGACCTTGTCTCAAGAAGATAAACAAGACCCGGCGTGGTGGCTCAGGCCTGTAATCCCAGCACTTCGGGAGGCCGAGGTGGGCGGATCATGAGGTCAAGAGACTGAGAACATCTGGCCAACGTGGTGAAACCCTGTCTCTACTAAATATACAAAAATTAGCTGCACATGATGGCACACACCTGTAGTCCCAGCTTCTTGGGAGACTGAAGCAGGAGAATTGCTTGAACCGGGACACTGAGGTTGCAGTTTGCTAAGATCGCACCACCGCACTCCAGTCTGGTGACAGAGCAACATTCCACCTCAAAAAAATAAATAATACTGACAAAGAAGAATTCTTATGGAGGGGTGTGTGTGTATGAATGAGGACTCAAGAGGATATGACATATAACATTGTTTAAATACTAAATAAAATTGTCCTCACAGAATGTACTCCCTCATGTACACTTTCTCTTCTCTTCATTTTCTTATCTTTAACTTCTTTGCCAATGCTAGCCAATATTTATTTAAATTTGCCCTTCATAGCTATAAATCAGCAATAAAACTTATTTTAAAATTTTAATCAGTATATACAGTCTTATATTTATATGCCAACAGAAAAGGATGGTGGAAACCAAATCAGGAATAGATGAGAAAATAGCAGTGACCAAAAACAAAAACTCATTTTATAATAAAAAGCCTGTAAGTCACATAATGCCAGTGATAGTCACTGAAGCCTTACTGTGTGCCAGGCACCGTCCATGTGCTGTCACACTTGTGGCTTATGACCACACCTGAGTGTGTCAGTGGGTCCTCTGAAAAGCAGATGGAACTTGGAGTACAAGAGGTTAACCGCGGGACAGCACTGGTGAAAGATGAAAGTCAGAAAAAGCAAGGCTGGGCAGGGAGAGTCTTCAGGCTGTGCTGCAGATCTGACACCTATTAAAGGAAAAGGGGAGGGAAGTGGGTTTGGGCAGGGAGAGCCTCAGACCGTGCTACAGACCTGACAAAGCCGGGGCCAATCTGGGAGGACATCAGCAACTCTGGAGCAGAGCTGGCCAGTCGTGGAGTCTCATCTTGGGCTGCAGTGCCTATGCTCGGAAGCCACTGAGCTCAGTCACTAGCTGGGGGCTGCCTTAGGAGATCAAGGTCTCACCTCCAAAGGTGAGGTAGATTCCAAAGGTGCTAATGGCTGAAGGCATTAGCACTCCTTAATAGCTGAACGGCAAGCGCTTTCTTGAAGGGAAATCTGAGCATGCTCCTCCATGGCTACCTCAGTAAGGGAGATTTTATTATGATTCTCATTTTTTGGAAAGAAAAACAAGGCACAAAGGTATGTAAGTTTCCCAAAGTCACACAGCTAGTAAAGAGCTAATAAATGTCTCCTATTTGCCTTGCAGCTGATAGTAAAAGTAACTCTTTTTCTGTTGGGTTTTTGTTTTTGTTTTTGTTTTTTTTGAGATGGAGTTTCACTCTTGTTGCCCAGGCTGGAGTGCATTGGCACAATCTCGGCTCACTGCAATCTCTGCCTCCCGGGTTCAAACGATTCTCCTGCCTCAGCCTCCCGAGTAGCTGGGATTACAGGCGCACACCACCACACCCGGCTAATTTTTGTATATTTAGTAAAGACGGAAAGGGTTTTACCATGTTGGCCAGGCTGGTCTTAAACTCCTGACCTCAGGTGATCCACCTGCCTTGGCCTCCCAAAGTGCTGGGATTATAGGCGTGAGCCACCATGCCCCGCCATAAAAGTAACTTTCTAATTTATTGGGAGTTTTTAGAAATGTTTAGCTTTCATCAATAAGTTATTTAAAAATACTTTTTAAAAATATTTTGTGAGCCAAGATCATCCCATTGCACTCCAGCCTGAGCAACAAGAGTAAAACTCCATCTCAAAAAACAAAAACAAAAACAAAAAAAGAAAGTTACTTTCACTATCAGCTGCAAGGCAAACAGGAGACATTTATTAGCTCTTTACTAGCTGTGTGACTTTGGGAAACTTACATACCTTTGTGCCTTTCTTTCTGAAAAATGAGTGTTTTATATTGTTTTAAAATCTGCTAAGTATACAAAAAGAAAACCTATCATGTAAAAGTTCTCATTTTAAAAAGCAAAACGATATGGGAGAATATATCCCAAGCTTCAGATATGTTTAGCCTTATTTTTCTCTTCTCTCTAATCAAAAGGTGTTATTTTTAACAGTTTAGTCTCTGGACTACAGTCAAAGGTGCTAAGTTTCAGTGCTGAAGAGTTTACAACATAGTTTTAAACATGTGAGAACTGAAACTGTAGGAAGGTGCTCAGAGACCGCCAATTACAGCAGCACTCTCAGGTGTGGCCATAACAATTTTATTACCAACACACTGGCCCTTTGCACTGCTCTCACTAGGGGAAGTAGAATAACCTTCAAGAAACAGTCAAGCAGCCAGTGATCAAGCAGTTTAGGCACTATTTGCCTGATATTTTCTAAACTGATTTATTTATTATCTAGAGATCTTTCTCCTTCACTTCAGTTTTCACCTTTCCTGACACAGAATAAAACACAGCTTTGAACAAGCAGAATCAAGGTGGCACAGACCTTCAGAATATCTCATTCTCCTTCATGCTAGCCAATTATTTCACTATTATCTGCATGGAAAAGAAGAGGAGAAGAAGCCTGGGGAGGGAAGGCTTAGAGCTACTGTCGGAATTACCTTTTCATTGCATGAGAAACAATCCTTCTGGATCCTTAAAAAGTTTGTTTTCGGCAGGGCGTGGTGGCTCACACCAGTAATCCCAGCACTTTGGGAGGCCGAGGTGGGTGGATCACAAGATCAGGAGCTCGAGACCAGCCTGACCAACCAGGTGAAGCCCCGTTTCTACTAAAAATACAAAAATTAGCCTGGTGTGTTGGTGCACACCTGTAATCCCAGGTACTCAGGAGACTGAGGCAGGAGAATCGCTTGAACCTGGGAGGAGAGGATGCAGTGAGCCAAGATCACGCCACTGCACTACAGCTGGGCGGCGAGCGAGCCTCCATCTCAAAAAAAAAAAAAAAAGTTTGTTTTTAACATAATGTTTTGAAAACACAATTTAAGTTTATTGTAGAAAAATAAGAAAACATTAAGGCAGAAAGAAAAGGAGAGTCACCATCCAGGGCACCCTAACACTACTTATTTTTTATTTATTTATTTTGAAATGGAGTCTCACTCTATGGCCCTGGGATTCCAGGCGTGAGCCCCTGAACCCTGCCTTCCAAATACCTTAGTGTACGCACTTCCAGTCACTCCTCTCGAGTGTATTTTGGTCTTAGAACTGGTTTTTCTTCACTTGATATCATGGACGTCTTTTCACATCAGTAAGTTCATTTCTACAAATTTGTACATACAACTCTAACACAATTTATTCAAGTAATACTCTATTAAATGCTTTAATTTTTTCTCTTCCTTTTTTTCTGCATTAGAAACAACAATTTAGTGAACATCCTTGGAGCTGAATCCTTTTTTGCAATATTCTGAGATAAAATGCATAAAACACAAAATTTCACATATTAACCATGTTCAAATGTACAGTTCAGTGTTTTGTTTATATTCATAAGGTTGTACAAACATCACCACTACCTAATTCCAGAACACTGCCATCACCCCATAGAGATAACCCATACCTATTAGCAGTCCTTCCCAATTCCTCCCTACCCCTGTTGCCTGGAAACCACTACTCTAGTTTCTGTCTCTATGGATTTGCCTATTCCGGGTGTTTCATATAAATGGGATCATACCACATATGCTCTTTTGTGTCTGGCTTGTTTCACTTAGTATAGTATTTCTAAGATTCATCCAAGTGGTAGCATGTATCAGTGCTTCATTCTTTTTTGGCTGAATTATTTTTTATGGATGAATTATTATTCCACTGTATGGATATACTTACCACATTTTGTTTATCTATTCATCAGTTGATGGACATTGGTCGTTTCTACCTTTGGCTGTTGTGAATAGTGATCTGTGAACATTTTTGGACAGGTTTTTGTGAGGGCACGTGTTTTCAGTTCTCTTGGGTGTATAGCTAGAAGTGGAATTGCAAGGTCGCTCTACATTTACCATTTTGAGGAACCACCAACGTTTCCACAGCAGCTGTGCCATTTTCCAGGCCTACCAGCAATGTATTAGGGTTCTAATGGGTTCTAATTTGTCTGCCAATGCTTCTTTTCCTTTTTATTATTATTGCCATTCTATTAGGCATGGTTTTGATTTGCATTTCCTTAATAACTAATGAAGGTGAGCATCTTTTCATGTGCTTACTGGCCACTTATGTATCTTCTCTGAAGAGATGGCTATTTAAATGCTCTGCCCAATTTTTTTTTTCTTTTTTCTTTTTTCTTTTTTTTTTTTGAGATGGAGTCTTGCTCTGTTGCCCAGGCTAGAGTGCAATGGTGCAATCTCAGCTCACTGAAACCTCTGCCTCCTAGTTTCAAGCATTCTCCTGCCTCAGCCTCCCAAGTAGCTCGGAGTACAGGCATGCACAACCACACTCAGCTAATTTTTGTATTTTTAGTAGAGACTGGTCTCAAACTCCTGACCTCAAGTGATCTGCCCACCTTGGCCTCCCAAAGTGCTGGGATTACAGGCATCAGCCACCACGCCTGGCTTTTTCTTTAAGATGGAGTCTCACTCTGTCACCCAGGCTGTAGTGCAGTGGCACAATCTTGGCTCACTGCAACCTCTGTCCCCCAGATTCAAGGGATTCTCCTGACTCAGTCTCCTGAGAAGCTAGGCATGCACCATCACATCTGGCTATTTTTTTTTTTTTTTTTTTTAGCAGGAACAGGGTTTCACCATGTTGACCAGGCTGGTCTAAACTCCTGACCTCAAATGATCTGCCCCACTTCGGCCTCCCAAAGTATTGGGATTACAGGCATGAGCCACAGTGCCCGGTCCTTTGCCCAATTTTTAATTTGATTGTTTGTCTTTTCATTACTGACATTAAAAAGTTATTTATATATTCTGGATAGTATGCCCTTATCAGATAAATGATTCACAAATATTTTCTCCCATTCTGTGAGTTGTGTTTTCACTTTTTTTTTTTTAAATAGAGCTGGGCTCTTATTATGTTACCCAGGCTAGTCTCGAACTCCTAAACCCCTGGACTCCAGCAAGCCTCCTGCCTTGGCCTCCCAAAGTGTTGCGATTGCAGGTGTGAGCCACCAGGCCAGGCCTTCACTTTCTTGATGGTGTCTTTTACACACAAAAGTTTTTAATTTTGATGAAGCCCAACTTATCTTTTTTACTTTTGTTACTTGTCCTTTTGATGTCTTATTTAAGAAACAACTGTTACCTAATCCTAGGTCATAAAGATTTATACCTATGTCCCCTTCAAGAGTTTTATGAGCTCTTACATTTACGTTTTTTATCCATTTTGAGTTAATTCTTGTATATGGTGTGACATTTTAAGTATCTACTTTGGATAGATTCCTAGAAGGTGGACATACAATGCTTCAGGGTTTTTTTTTTTTTTTGGTTTGGGTTTTTTTAAAGAGACAAAGTCTCATGTCTTGCTCTGTCTCAAAGGCTGGAGTGCAGCGGCACTATCATAGCTCGCTGCAGCCTAGAAATCTTGAACTCAAGCAATCCTCCCACCTCAACCTCCCAAGTAACTAGGACTACAGGTGCATACCACGATGTTCAGCTAATTTTTAAAATTTTTTGTAGAGACAAGGTCTTGCTATGTTGCCTAAGCGGGTCTTGAACTCCTGGCCTCAAGCAGTCCTCCCACCTTGGCCTCCCAAAGTGCTGGGATTACAGGTGTGAGCCACCACACCAGGACCAGTTTTAAGTACAGAAGCTGAATTTCTAATTCCAGTTACAGTTTCATCATCTATGAAGACAAAAAGGAATGCATTTATTTAACAAAACATTATACTATTTTCTTTGTAAGCAAATAACTAAAATTAACAAGAATTTACTGGATTACTGCCTCACTCATTTGCCATCACTTTTTCCAACTGCTACTCATAATGTCTTACTTTTTTTTGTCTGGTGCTTTGCAGAACTGTCACTGTGAGGCTTCATTCTGAACCTTAACTCTTAGATCACTGTAGCCAGGTTTCATCTCTTGCTAAAGATTCCACATGAAGAGATGGCATGAAGGAGCTGGTGAGTCCAAGGCTCTTCACAGACATGCAAACCTGGAGAAACCATCTGTGGCCAGCATTCATTGTTCATCTAAGAAAATACATGTTCCTTTATATTCTAGTTTTCCAAACATGGATCGCCTCCTCTTCCCCTAAATTTTTTTTCCTTTTAGCTGCACAAATGAAACCACTGAAGTTCGCATCTCTTCTCCCCACCAGTATTTCATTGGGCTGATAATGCTGGAGGGGAGAAAACAAACCTCTTTGACTCTTCCGCCATCTACTGACATGGAAAACTGTGCATGCGGCCGTGGAACATAAATCACTACTGAAAAGCAGCAGGACCTAGACCCTGAGCGCTAAAGTGGGAAGCAAAAGACCGACGTTGCTTCTGAATTGGGGGATGCGGATGGAGAGTTAGATTTACAAGTGATGTCTTTTTTGTTGTTGTTGTTGTTGTTTAAAAATGTTAGGGCCGGGTGAAACCCCGTTTCTACTGAAAATACAAAAGTTAGCTGGGCGTGGTGGCAGGCACATGTAGTCCCAGCTACTTGGAGGCTGAGGCAGAGAATTGCTTGAACCCAGGAGGCAGAGTTTGCTGTGAGCTGAGATCGCGCCACTGCACTCCAGCCTGGGCAACAGAGCTAGACTCTGTCTCAAAAAAAAAAAAAATGTTGGGCTGGGTGCAGTGGCTCACGCCTGTAATCCCAGTACTTTGGAAGGCTGAGGTGGGCGGATCACCTGAGGTCAGGAGTTTGAGACCAGCCTGGCCAACATGGCAGAAAAACCATCTCTACAAAATATATAAAAAATTAGCCAGGCGTGGTGGTGTGCGCCTATATTCCCAGCTACTTGGGAGGCTGAGGCAGAAGAATCCCTTGAACCCGGAAGACAGAAGTTGCAGGGAGCTGAGATGATGCCACTGCACTCGGGCCTGGGCAACAGACTGAGACTCTGTCTCAAAAAAAAAAAAAATTAAAAGCTAGACATGTTGAATTTTAGCTATGATTATTTGGTCTGGTATAAAGAGAGTTATGTTTAATGCATGAATGCATTGCACCCTACATAACATGGGAATAATATTCACGGTCAAGGAAAACCGTGTGAACTAATTCATCTATATATATATGTATATCATTTTTTAATCAAGAAAAGAAGAAACCTATATCTAACCAAGTAATGACTGAGCTCTCACAATGTGAAAAAACTAAAATGTGGCCTTTAAATCGTTAAGGCCTAAAAAGTCTCCTTCTCAGCTATATAGGTGAGAAAAGAATCAAACAGACCGGGTGCAATGGCTCACGCCTCTAATCCCAGAATTTGGGGAGGGTGAAGAGGGAGAATCACTTGAAGCCAGGAGTTTGAGACCAGCCTGGGCAACATAGGAAGACCCTTGTCTCTACAAAAAATAGAAAACATTAGCTGGGCATGGTGGCACATGCCTGTAGTCCCAGCTACTCCAGAGGCTGAAGTGGGAGGATCATGTGCACCCAGGAGGCCAAGGCTGCAGCGAGCCATTATCTTGCTGCTGCACTCCAGGCTGGGCAACAGAGTGAGACCCCATCTCTAAAAAAGAAAAGAAAAATATTAAAGCACTTGGCTCTGCAAGCTGTGTGGCACAGCTGACAGCAAGAATATGCACTACAATAGGGGTCAAAATACAACACGTTGGCAGTATTTTCTGTGGAGAGCACACTTTGCAGTTTGTATTGCATAAATCTCAAGGAATACTGCTTTTCTGACTTCTGATTGGAAAGAGACATTCCATATCATACCACCTCTTCCTGTACTTCCTACCAATGGCAACCCTCCTTTTCCTTGCATATAAAGTCCATTTAACAGCATACCTTGTAGCAAAGATTTCTTAACAGTATATAAAAGCATTAGCCAGAAAAGAAAAAGGTGAAGGATTAGCCTATACTGAAATTAAGAACATCAGAGGCTGGCCATGGTGGCTCATGTCTATAATCCCAGCACTTTGGGAGGCCAAGGTGGGAGGATCGCTTGAGTCCCGGAGTTTGCAATCAGCCTACATAACATAGGGGGACCCCGTTACTACAAAAAATAAAATGAGCCAGGTATGGTGGCGCATGCCTGTAGTCCCAGCTACTCAGGAGGCTGAGGTAGGAGAATTGCTTGAGCCCAGGAGATTGAAGCAGCAGTGAGCCATGATCGCACCCCTGCACTCCAGCCTGGGTGAAAGCGAGACCCTATTTTAAAAAAAAAATTTTTTTCAGAATATCTTATCAAATGATACCAATAAGAGATCTAATAGGCAACCTATAGGTAGAAAATATCTGCCATAAATGTATCCCTCAAATAATTCATATCCAGAATACGTAAGAAACTCTGATCATGATGACCTGACACTCCCCCCACCCCAAGAATATGAGAGTGATGACGACTCTTACAAAGTGCTGTATGTCACAGAGTATGTAAGAAGACACCAGTGGTGGAATCAAGTGTTTGGTCCCAGTTAGGGACCTGTGGTAGAAAAATAGTAGCTACCCAGATTGTAACAGGTGGTGTTACTGGCTGGTGTGCAGGATTTGTGTTCCGGAAAGTTGGAAAACAGCAATTGCAGTAGGAGGTGCCTTTCTTCTCCCTCAGATTGCTAGTCATAGTAGCTATGTGCACATCAACTGGAAGAGAGCTGAGAAAGATGTAAACAAAGCAAAATGACGGATGAAGAAATGAGCAAATAAAGCAGCACCTAAAATTGAAAAAGTCACAGAATTTATCAAACAGAACATCATGATATCCAGTTGATTTGTGGGAGGTTTTTGGCTAAGACTATTCATCTTAAGGAGATGAATATTCTCCTATAGTAGATTCAACTATAGGGAGAAAAGTGGCAGCAACAATGTGGGCTCTCAACAGCACAAGCTTCCAGAGGCTCCAGGGCAAGGAGAAGCAACTGGCTGGGCAATACGGAACTCACAACTTAGCATTTTGCCATCTGAAGCTTGCCAAACTAGCATCTGCTGTCAAACAACCTATGTGGAATGTGAATAATAGTATTCCTGAGCAAAATATGGCTTTCATCATTTTTTTTTTTCAATTCCTATCCGTTTAGAAATTTGCCTACAAAATATCACCACTGGATGTAGAGAGAAAAGAAACATGTTAGATTTATTGCCCTGTGAAATATTATCTTTTTATTTAAATATGTTCTTAGTTGTGCTTTATGGTATAGTGTTAATAATTTAAAATGTGTATTATAGTTTCAGTATTAGGGCTGACTTTTTTCAAAACAGGTATGTCGGCTGGGCACAGTGGCTCACGCCTGTAATCCCAGCAGTGTGGGAGGCTAAGGCGAGAGGTCAGGAGTTCAAGACCAGCCTGGCCAGCATGGTGAAACTCTGTCTCTACTAAAAATACAAAAATCAGCCAGGCGGAGTGGTGGGCACCTGTAAACTCAGGAGGCTGAGGCAGGAGAATCACTAGAAACCAGAAGGTGGAGGTTGCAGTGAGCCAACCTCCAGGCTAGGCGAAAGAGCAAAACACTGCCAAAAAAAAAAAAAATTAGCCAGGCGTGGTGGTGCGAGCCTGTAATCCCAGCTACTCAGGAGAACAAGGCAAGAAAATTGCTTGAACCCGGGAGGCAGAGGTTGCAGTGAGCTGAGATCGAGCTACTGCACTCCAGCCTTGGAGGCAGAGCGAGACTCCAACTCAAAAAATAAAAACAGACATGTTTGCAATAAATTGAAGAACTGTAATGCCCTTTTGTGAAAAGCTTTAGAAATGATATAATTATGAAAGCTATTAAACTGACCCCAAGAAAAACTTACAAATCAATAAGAAAAAAGACAATCTAATGGAAAGACAAAAGACTAGCACATATTTTATAAGAGGATACACTAACAGTCAATAAAAATATGAAAAGGTGTTCAACTGATAAGTAATCAGGGATATGTGGATTAAAACTAAATTTTTTTTATTTTCTTTTAAATAACAGACGTGGTCTCACTATGTTGCCAAGGCTGGTCTCAAAACTCCTGGACTGAAGCAATCTCCCTGTCTCAGCCTCTCAGCCTAAAACATTATCAGAATGACTAAACTGAAAAGATGCAAGGCCGGGTGCGTGGCTCACACCTGTAATCCCGGGACTTTGGGAGGCCAAGGCAAGTGGATCACCTGAGGCTGGGAATTAGAGACCAGTGTGACCAACATGGAGAAATCCCATCTCTACTAAAAATACAAAAATTAGCTGGGCGTGATGGTGAGCACCTGTAATCCCAGCTACTTGGGAGGCTGAGGCAGGAGAATCACTTGAACCCGGGAGGCGGAGGTTGCAGTGAGCTAAGATCTCGCCATTGCACTCCAGCCTGGACAACAAGAGCAAAACTCCGTCTCAAAAAAAAAAGAAAGAAAAGAAAGAAAAGATGCAAAATATGAAGAGCTGGCAAGGATATGGAACAACTGGAACTCTCACTGCTGGTAGAATATAAAAGTGTATGAACACTTCAGAAAACCATATGCCAATGTCTCCTAAAACTGAACATGCCTATACCCTACGATGTAACAATCCACTCCTAAAACTCTACCCAACAGAAATGCATCTATATTTAACAGAACACTTGTACTACAATGTTAATTGAAACTACCCAAATGCCTTTAAAGAAATTATGTTACACTCGGCTGGGCACGGTGGCTCACACTTGTAATTCCAGCACTTTAGGAGGCCGAGCGCTTTGGGAGGCCAAGGTAGGCAAATCACGAGGTCAGGAAATCAAGACCGTCCTGCCCAACGTGGTAAAACCCCATCTCTACTAAAAATACAAAAATTAGCTGGGCATGGTGGTATGCGCCTGAAGTCCCAGCTACTCAGGAGGCTGAGGCAGGAGAATTACTTGAACCGAAATCGTGCCACTGTACTCCAGCCTGGCTGGCAACAGCAAGACTCTGTCTCAAAAAAAAAAAAAAAAGAAAACATTAAGTTACATTCACATGATGAAATACTATATAGTAAGAATGAATGACCCAAAACTATTTGCAAAAATATGAATGAATCTTACAAAAATAAGGTTTAGCAAAAAGTAGTCAAAAAAGAGTACATGCTATATAGTTTCATTTACATGAAGTACAAAAGTGACTAAATTAATCTGTGTTGTTATGAGTCAGGACAGCAGCTATCCTTGGGAAAGTTAGTGACTGGGAAGGAACAGAGCACAGGTGAACAGGCTTCTGGAAACTGGTAATGTTCTATTTCTTAAACTGGATGCAGGTTACATAGAAATGCTCAGTTGTCAAAATCCATTGAGTTCTACATTTATAGTAGACAAAAAGTTTGAAAATAATTGTATACAAGAAAGCTTAAACTTTTGGTGGCTAAAGTGTTTCTTTTATAGATACTTTTCAAATTATTTTTCAGTTTCTCAGCTTTCTACTTAAAGAATTGTTGGTATTCACATCAAATTAGTTTCCTACTGGCCAGGCGTCATGGCTTACACCTGTAATTCCAGCACTTTGGGAGGCTGAGGCAGGAGGATCACTTGAGCCCAGGAGCTCAAGACCAGCCTAGGTAACAAAGTGACACACCTGCCTCTACAAAAAATTTAAAAATTAGCTGGGTGTGATGGCGCTATACCTGTGGCCCCAGCCACACAGGAGGCTGAAGCAGGAGGATCGCTTGATCCCAGGAGGTCGAGGCTACAGTGAGCCAAGGTTGTACCACTGCACTCCAGGCTGGGCAGCAGAGCAAGACCTTATCACAAAAAAAAAAAAAAAGAAGAAAGTTTCTTACTAGTTAGCCTTTCTAAGCCACTTTTCCCAGCCTAGTTTTTAAAATAAGAGTGCGTAGCACAGTGTCTGGCACAAAATGCTCAATAAATGATAACCTGAGACCTTCCCCTAAACAAGTGGGACTGGTTTAGGAACCTTTTCCACAAACTAACACAGCACTCTACTTAAACCTGTCTTAGCATTTCTCACTACTCTCTAGGACTAGAAGGCATTCAAGTGCAAGAACACTGTGTCGCCCACCATAATATTCCCAGCACCGAGGTCAGCATCTGATGTGGAATAAGATCTCAATATTTATTAAATGGATGGTTGAATAAATAAATAAACTTCCAGCACTTTGCAACATCTATTGTTTTACTGCTAAGTTATGGAATCACATTTGCTTTCCCTGAAAGAAGTTTTCTTGGCTTCTCTATCCACTGTTACTCTCTCTCACAATATTGTGACTTGATTCTGTTCCAGGTGAACCTCTTCCTAGTATTTCTTGTATTCTTTATTATCTGTCATGTTAGGGCAGCTGTGGAACTTCATTTCTGCAACTGCTGAATCTAAATTTAAACTGATTTTCTACTATCCATTTCAACTTTCTTTAAAAAGTCTGGCAAGTAACTTTATCTCCCATGGCCCATTTCAGTGCCCTCGATAGTAAAACTGGCAAATGTGAAGACCCACCCTTAATGAACAAACCAGTTTGGTCATTCTTACTATTTTCCATGGATTTTCAACATGATTGAGAAAAAATAATTTGGGGCTGAGAACTGTAGTTACCCAAGTGAATGGAAGGCAAAGGAAGAAACTAGAAGCTCCCAGGTAACTGCCTAGTTTTGTTTTTGTTTCTCCTTTCCACCAATGACAAGGTATGCTCAATAACTTTACTCGCAAGGGAGGATATTCCATTCTGGAAAACACACCACTTATGTGATAAAGGCAGGGGGAAGGAAACATTACACTGTGGGAGAGGAAACAAACGTTTGATAAGCATGTAACAGAAAACAGTTCTGGCAACTTTTTTATTCTTCTCCCTCAAATCCAGGAAAGGTCCATAGCCCATTTTCTGTAATATTTCACCAAAATAATCTCTTGGACTTGAAAATAAATGCCCCCATTTCCAACCCTCCATCAATCTAAAGTCATTAGTGATCTTCAGGTACTTTAAAAAGTAAACTTCTGGCGAGGTGCAGTGGCTCACGCCTGTAATCCCAGCACTTTGGGAGGCCGAGGCAGGCCAATCACTT
Source organism: Alouatta palliata (assembly GCA_004027835.1). Classification (NCBI taxonomy): domain Eukaryota; kingdom Metazoa; phylum Chordata; class Mammalia; order Primates; family Atelidae; genus Alouatta; species Alouatta palliata. The sequence goes on from PVKV010003149.1 coordinate 130,816, forward strand.
GAAGTCAGACGTTTGAGGCCACCTTGGCCAACATGATGAAACTCCATCTCTACTAAAAATACAAAAATCAGCCAGGTATGGTGGTGCATGCCTGTAGTCCCGGCTGCTTGGGAGGCTGAGGCAAGAGAATCGCTTGAACCCAGGAGGCAGAGATTGCAGTGAGTGGAGATCGCACCATCGCACTCCAGCCTGGGTGACAAAGCCAGACTCCATCTCAAAAAATAAATAAATAAACAAATAAACTTCTTATTGAAATGTAATGCACAGAGAAGTACCCAACTCTCTCCAAACCTTTTTTATCTGTCTCCAATTATTTAAAAAAAAAAATGCTTCCTTGTTATGAACGGTGCACAGGTAGCACTCTGCTAATATTACGTAAATTGTAAAACATATACAAACAGGACAGGAGAGAAAATGAGGAAAAATCGACAGAAACAGGAGTTCTAATTTTTACTTTGTACACCTCAGTCGGCCAGTCTTGCATATAACACTTTAGAAATCACTGCTTTAAAGACAATACACTGCATTCACAACTAGATCGACTGGAGGCTCTAAGAAGGGTTTGGTAACTTCTGACCTCAAGTGTATGACATCAGTTCAATCTCCAGAAACACACTGGACAGAAATCCAGGCTATCCTAAAAGTTTAGAACTGTGGCCACCATGCTGTGATATTCAACAGTTGCAAATCACATTGCATGTTTTTATCCACAACAGCAGTCTTCTAGGAAAATGCATTTGGGGAAGGAAGAAGGTGACTACAAGTATACTTTCTTCCTTCTTTGTGACAATCTAAAGTTAACTGCAGAAAAAGGTAAGGGCTGGCTCTTAGCTGTTACTACACATTAAAACTACCTTGGTCAAAGGGTAATAGAAATAAGATTCTCCATACTTTTAAACGTGTTTCTAAGGTTTACAGTTGAGATGAAATAATTGTTTAGCTGACTGTGGATGAAGCAATGAATTAACTCCAGTTTTAAGTTCGCTGGGTAACCATTAGGTAAGTTTCTGCATCTGTGAAAACTTGAGTGTTAACACTGGATGTGCCTACAACACTGAGCATGATGTGTGACTAGCACCACCTAGTGGACATTCATATGGCAATGCGTGATAAGGGAAGCTGCATGGCCAGGATGGAAAAGCTGCTCGTCACAATAGCAGCAAAGGGTTTAGCTAGTTCTTCCTGGCAGCCTCCTCAATAATTCATAGGTTACTGGGAATCATATATCAAATAGTTTTAGCTCTTCAGAAGAAAATAAAATTTATAATTAACTACATTATGACAGACTTTTTTCCTTTTAACAATTGAAACTGGCATCCAAACTCTAGAAACAGTCATAAAGGTAATGCTTACTGCACCTCTCATCACTGGCTTACTTGGAAAAGAACAAAAAAAAAAGTTATAAAGAAAATCTGTCTGGACCAGGAGCGGTGGCTCACGTCTCTAATCTCGGCACTTTGGGAGGCCAAGACAGAAGGACTGCCTGAGGCCAGGAGTTTGAGACCAGCCTGGCCAATATAGCGAGACCCTATCTCTATTAGAGAAAAAGAAGAAAATCTGCCTGATAAAGAGCTGAAGAAGCAGCCTCAAGCTGCTGGAGCCACAAGCACCCCTGCAACCGTGCACTCAAATGGCATCGTCTTTAGCACTAGCATAACTGGGCGAAAGGAGCACCGTTTCTGTAACCTATAACTTGACGGTGCTTGCTCCCTTGAAGTTGTTCAAGGAGTCTAGACAGGCCAAAGCAGGTAACCGGCCTGGCTTAAAGTAACTATGCTTGGGGCTTTGGGCCTTGAGGCTAAGAGGTGTGTTGCTCTATTTCAGCATGTTTTATGAACTGGTTCCAAAGTGCTGTCACAGCACAGCCAAATTTTACTCTTCAAAAACTATCTTGAGTAGAGCACTACCCGAAACAAATTAACGTGGGAACAGAAAACCAAATATCACATGTACTCACTACACCTTGGGTACTCATGGACATAAACAGATGGCAACAACAGACACTGGGGACTACTGAAAGGGGGAGAGTGACAAGAGTTGAAAAACTCTTAGGTACTGTGCTTACTACCTGGGTGATGGGATCATTCACACCCCAAACCTCAGCATCATGTAATATACCCATGTAACAAACCCACACATGTACCCACTGAATCTAACATAATCATTCCTTTAAAAAATCATCCTGAGAGCCTATCTTGGCCACCCTCTGGATTTCAACATACTTTTTGTGCAGCTGAATTATATCTGGCATCACTTCATGCCCTCTATACAATTTCCTAATCCTGGGATTCATGTGCCGTCAAAGCATAATAATCTTGAAGTGAATACATATCCTCTTTTAAGCACCGAAACCTAACAAAGCTTTGAGTTTTTTACGGGGGCAGAAGGGTAGTTGCTGACGTGAACTGTTTACGACCTTTCCTGTGTTCATCATAACTACAGATCTAAAAAGTTTTCATTCTTAGCATATCCAATTAGAGTTCATTGCTAAAGATTAAAGAACAAATGAGGGAACAAGCTTATCATTAGGTGCTTATCACTGTGCACCTATTACAGGCCAGGCCCTCTATGATCCTCATTTTACTCTTACTACACCTCCATTTGGTATTATTTCCTCCACTTACAAAGGAAATGAACTCCGAGAAAATTTATCAGAGATCATAAAGTCAGTCAGTAGCAAAACCGAGATTTAAATTCAAGTCTTTTGACTCCTAATTCCATTGTTTATTCATCTATGCCCTGGCGATATTAACTAATAAGCTCATATGCCAAACATAACACTTACCCCTATCTACTACATACTTACTTCTGAATAGAAAATAAAAGTCACAGCTGGGCTTGGTGGCTCATGCCTGTAATCCCAGCACTTTGGGAGGTTGAGGAGGGCAAATCACGAGGTCAGGAGATAGAGACCATCCTGGCTAACACAGTGAAAATCCATCTCTACTGAAAGTACAAAAAATTAACTGGGCATGGTGGCACGTGCCTGTAGTCCCAGCTACTCAGGAGGCTGAGGCAGGAGAATCACTTGAACCCGGGAAGTGGAGGGTGCAGCGAGCCAAGATCATGCCACTGCACTCCAGCCTGGGTGACAGAGCAAGACTCCATCTCAAAAAAAAAAAAAAAAAAAAAGTCACATCAATTAAACAAGAAAAAAGCCCCACAATCTTAGTATGCTACAACTCTCAAAAAGGACTTAATTCTAGCCATATTTCTCAAGCGTCAAGGGACTACTCAGAACACTTAGTAGGGCCTTCTACATAGGTGCTCAATGAAAGGTTGTTTTAAAAGTCTCACAGTATTACCCCACAGATTATTTTGTTCATTTACAAAAGAAAAGATATATACTTTAAAATGGAAAGATCTGCCACTCACCATCTTAACCAAGCGATTAATCTTAGCATTACCTACAGTGGGGACAACTCAACATTGTGTGCTTCTTGACATGATGCAGTAACGAAGGCACCACACAACTTACGCTATGTCCTTGCCAAAAGTATAATCCAAATCTACTAAGAAAACAACCAAGCCTAGACAACATAGTGAGACCCCATCTCTACCAAAAAAGAAGTTAGCCAGACAGGTTGGCACAGGTCTGTAGTTCCAGCTACTCAGGAGGCTGAGACAGAATTGCTGGAGCCCAGGAGTTTAAGGTTACAGTGAGCTATAATCATGCCACTGTACCGCAGCCTGGAAAAAAAGGGATACCCTGTCTCAAAAAAAAAAAATTAAGGGAAAAAAAAAAAAAGCCAGGCACGGTGGCTTACGCCTGTACTCCCAGCACTTTGGGAGGCCCAGGTGGGTGGATCATGAGGTCAGGAATTTGAAACCAGCCTGACCAAGATGGTGATCCCCCATCCCTACTACAAATACAAAAAGCAGCCAGGTGCGGTGGTGGGCACCTGTAATCCCAGCTACTCAGGAGGCTGAGGCAGGAGAATCGCTTGAATCCAGTAGGCAGAAGTTGCAGTGAGCCGAGAGTGCGCCACTGCACTCTAGCCTGGGCGACTAAGCAAGACTCCATCTCAAAAAATTAAAAAGCCAGAAAAATCCAGGATAGGGGACATTATACAAGACAATTGGCTTTGACACTTCAAAATGTTCAATGTCATGGGGTGGTGGGGGGAAGCAGAAGATTAAAAGAGAAAAGATATAACCAAAAGTATGCCTGAACCTTGACTAGACCCTGGATGAGGAGAAAATGTTTTAAAAGACACCGTGGGATGATAGGGACAATTTATTCCATACAGATCTATCATACTGGATATTGCATTACTATTAATCAGCTCAGCTCAGGTATGGCAATGACAGTATGGCTAGAGAGGAGAATATTCTTATTCCTAGGATGAATGTGTATTTAGGGGTAAAGTATCATGGTGTTACAATTTACTTTCAAATGATTCAGCAAAAGAAAGTAGATAAAGCACGTATGGTAAAATGTTACGTTTGTGGATCTAAGTGAAAGTTATACTATTATGCTACTCTTTCAACTTTTCTGTGTACTTAAAATTTCTTCAAAGTTAAAAGTATTTTTGTAACATTCTTCAATAAAATTCATCAAGACAGTTGGTATAAATTCAACTCTTCTATAAACATGATTTCGGAAAATACCAAGTTGTAAGTAATCAATATAAATATTTACTGTGACCCTGCTAGTAATACATCCTAATCAACCCCTCTAGGAGCTGTAGTGGTGACTAAACAGACATGCTTCATGCTCTCTTGGAACCCATTTAGCATATTATTCTGTACATGAGTGTAATGGAGGAAAGAGAGATTACTCTGGAATGCTTCCCCAAGTGATACCTCAGCTTAAACCTGAAGGATAAATAAGTGTTGCCTAGTTATAGGATGGTGGGGAAATGGGTCAGAGAAAACAAACAGAAAGTGTGAAGGCACTAATGATGGAGTTGGCCAATCTGGAGACGAGAGTATTTATTCCTACTGCTTCCTCCATAGTTTTTTACATAGCTTTCTGGTCTCCTGGCTCTATTAACCAATTTCTTCTACTCAACCTTTGGACCCAAGAGTCGTAACAGGACTCCAGTGTTACTAGTCCCAAAAACTGTACTCTCCCTTGAGGCTTCCCTATACTCTACATACAACTTTGTGAATGGTCCCTTTATTAAATTTTCCTCAAATTATCTAATTTCAGTGAGCCATCTATTTCCTGCCAGCAGGACTGATAAAAATCTCTAGGGACAGATATGGGAGATGTCTGCATATTTTACATGGTATCTGGGACCATGAAATGGAGATGATCTGGGAAGAGGGCTGAAGATGAAGCCTTGGCCACTGAGCATCTGAGGTCCAAGGCAAACCTGGAAACTGTGTTTTCAATCAAGAATATTTCAAGAAAGAAACTGCCAATCGCATTAAGTACTGTGGAGAGGCTATGGGTAAATAAGATAAATGCTTTGGAATGTCGCACGAAGAAGCCATCAGTGACAGATCAACATTGAAGAGATTTGTAAAGGTAATTGGAGGCCAAGCATACACTTACTTTAGAAAAAAAAAAAAAAAAAAAAAACAGTATGGCCAGGCGTGGCGGGTCATGCCAGTAATTCCAGCACTTTTGGAGGCTGAGGCGCACAGATCACTTGATGTCAGGAATTCAAAACCAGCCTTGGTAAACATGGCAAAACTCTGTCTCTACCAAAAAATACAAAAATTAGCCAGGCATGGTGACAGGCATGCCTGTAATCCCAGCTACTTGGGAGGCTGAGGTGGGAGAATCACTTGAACCCAGGAGGCAGAGGTTACAGTGAGCTGAGATTGCACCACTGCACTCCAGCCTGGGTTACACAGTGAGACTCTGTCTCAAAAAAGGAAAAAAGAAACAAAAAATCAGTATAATTGTAGGTTCCTATTTTAACTCTAATAGGAGCTTACTAAATAATTTGAGATTTTTTAGTTGTTTTTTTTTTTTTGAGCTTTAAATATAAACATAAGCAAAAACAACCTTTCTCTTGTATTTGCAAAAAGCTGGAGACACGGTTAAGCTAATATAAGCCATAGAAGTATAGAGAATAAATGCTGTAAAACAGAATAAATCATTTTCCCCTTTTGGACAAAGAGCAGGCTTTGACCAAAAAAAATCTTTTGCCTCTCTTTAAACTGAATGACTAAGTTCTTTTACACTAAAGCTTGCAACAAAGTTTGTCCAAGACCCCCTAGTCAACATACAGTAACCAGCAGTTTCTAACCAAAGTGTAAGATATTTGATACCTAACGCCTTCTCATGACTACAATGAGTAACCAAACTCCACAGCTTGAGAAATTGTTAGAACCCACAGATCCCTTTCTCTGAGAACATGAGCCTGTGAAATTATCTATCTTTGATTCAATTTGGCTTTCTCCTCCTTTCCCAGTTCACTGAACATCACACAAAAACTGATTGCCTGGGCACTACAATGCTAAATCTGGGGCACTAGGAAACTGTCCTGTGGACGCTGAATAAAGAGGCTCCCAGGGTACCTTCCATTGTTCACTGCTGAGCAGCTACCTTGATTATTTTAAGATACCGTTTCACTAATCCTCCAGCAGTTTTCTCCACAAAAGGACAGATAATACACACTTTGAACATTACCAAAATTAAAAAAATAAAATTTGATTAAGTTAAATATCAACCCATCTGCAAGAGTTAAACTTGCCCCTCATTTCAGCCTTCAGAAAGAAGGGAGGCAAGAAGAGACCCAGGGAGTAATTTCCAATGAGGGTCAGGACAGCATTACTATAGCAAGACAGGGGACAGTTTGGAGAACAAAGGCTTTCAAGTAAGAAAAGCAGATTCTTTCATTCAAGTTACATGACCTCCTGGCACCTCCACTTACTCACCTGTAAATAGATTTTTTTTTTTTTTTTACTTTTTAGAATTCCTCAAAATTCTGTGAAGTAAATAATCCCATAAATTATTTAACTCAAATTACTAACAAGGGACAGAGGCAGGAACTTGAGAACTGGGGTCCAACCCCTAATGCCACCATCCTTCCTACTTGTATAGTTTCCCTAAAGTCTCAAGGATGCTTCCCACTAAACCCACAGACAATAAAAAAAAAAAAAAAAAAAAAAAAAAAAAAAAAAAAAAAAAAAAAAACCACACCTCAGACAGTAAAAACTACTGGGAACATTCTGTTCTTCTTCCTTTTAAGTCCATCTTATCCACTAGATTAATAATTGTGCACATCAGTTAAAATGTCTTTTATTCTAAAGTCTATGGCTCAGTAAAGAGGAATTTATTCCCTTCATGGTTTGTTATTAATAGTAAGCACTTAAACTGAGTACATGTGAAGGCCAGAAACATTATTCTTACTGAAGATCTATCAAACAAAGCCACAAAACAGCTCCTTTTATTTTCTAATAAGACTAGATTTATTCAATACCCTAGTAAAAGTTTTGATTATAAGTATCCAACAGTATAAAAAGTACAAAACAGATCTGTAGATTTCTAATATATTAATACAAAGTGCATGACTACATACAGTACATCCTACAGGCAAAGAGAGGTGGAAGGGGAAAAAGAAGACTGTGGTTGAGGTCTAGTAATAAATAAATAAATACAGAAGTAGAGATGATCCATATTATAGTATATCCTACCACCAATACTGCAGCCAAAATGTACAAAAAAAAAAACCATTTCAAAATAACTCAGGAGGATGATAATGGCTGGACTTTTGTAATTCACCTCAAAGACTGTGGGAGAGACGACCCAACTCACTGTATAGTCTGTGCATATGGTGGCTTGTAGCATGTAGGATTTTTCCAAAAGAAGAAAAGATAACATGTTTAGATTAAGAACTATAAAATTACAGTGCTTATAAAAGGTGGCTTACTCCTTATTGTTATTATACTATCCAATTTTTAAAACACAGTTTAAAAATAAGCACTGAGTCTTGTTATTACAAGGCAGGCAAATGCTTCTCCCTCATTATGAAAAGACTAACCTGGTGATGCTTTTTCCTGAACATTTAGAAAAGAGGCAGTAAGAATACTCTGGTTTGGGTTCCAGTGAGACGCTTTTCATGAGGATCTTAGGACTGAAGAGCTCTACGTTCAGGATATGTCAATGTTCAGAAAACCTAACTAAAAGAAGCCAAACCAAAACCAACCCACTTAACATGAACACAAACCTCTTTTCTTTCATTAAATTTTACTATTAATATAGAGTGAAAGAAAATAAAAACCTAAGAGGCTAAAACAAGTCAAACACCCACTCTACACAGATAAAAAAAACCTTCACAAAGGTCAACTGAAGTAATCCAGAGCTGAAACTGAATTGTGCAGATTTTCAATGAAGTCATCAAAGTCATGTAACACAAACAAAAGTTGATTATATTTACACACTCAGCAAGCCCTCTAAGAAATGTGCCCCAAGAAGCATTAACCTGTTTTGTGCCATCCTGAAGACCTGCACATTTTATTTTTCAGATAGCTTAACATTTTTAATAGAGTGTGTTCTCTACCATGCGGTAATGCTTTGGTACTATTCATACAGGGTCTCACCTGTCCTAAAGACTTGCCATTTCCTCAAGAGGTGCTTTAATTCTGCTTTAGAAGTTTTACATAAATTAAAATCTTTATCAAATATTAATATGAAGGGAGGTAGCACAGGACGCAACATATATAATCAAGTTACCTCTCTGTATATTTAGAAATTACTTTCTCCTCCAAGATATTTGCCAACAGTAAGCTTAGTCTGTCCTGCTTAATAATCAGTAGTACAGGTTTGAATCTTCAGAACCTTGGCAAGACCTTAATATTTCAAAATTATTAACAACTACCTCTAGGGGCAAATTCCATGTTACTGAGTTATGACAAATTTATTATCATGAGGGAAAACAAGTGTAGCCAGCCATCTTAAAAAAAATGCCCCAACCACTGCTTCTCAATACAGAAAGACTAAAAACTACATACAGTTCATCATACAACAAATCCCATCTCTGTCCCCTGAAATTCCCCTAGTTTCATTCATTAGAAGGGGATTGAAAAAAAAAAGACTTAAAGAGCACTTTACAGCAGCATTCAGCTTTCCTATGAAATACTCAGCATCTTAAATATTATGTACAACTCTTTTTTTAGTAAGCTAGACACTGGCTTCAGAGTTTGTGGGACTGGGGAAAATCAATCCATTCAAAACTACTCTAGAAGTTGTCTTTTGGCAGAATAGCAGGTATCCAAGTTAAAAATAAGAAGGTCATTCAAGACCAGCCTGGCCAACAGGGTGAAACCCCATCTCTACTAAAAGTATAAAAATTAGCCGGGTGTGGTGGCGGGCACCTGTAAACCCAACTACTCGGGAGGCTGAGGCAGGAGAATCACTTGAACCCGGGAGGCAGAGGTTGCAGTGAGCCAAGATCATGCCACTGCACTCCAGCCTGGGCAACAAGAACAAAACTCTGTCTCGGAGGTGGGAAGAAAAAAAAAAAAAAAAGGTCAGTTTGTTGCTTTGTGGTCTTTCCAAAATTTAGATGGTTTTTTTGTTCCCCTTCTACATAAAAACCTCAGTCACCACTCCTGAGTGGAGATGGGCAGAGGCTCTGGCCCTTGCTCCTCTGGCTTCTCAGCAGCTGCTTTCTTATTGCTGCAGCAAGGCTTGAAGAGATGTGTGTCAATGAGGACTTCCCCAAAACGGCCTTTATAGATGATCCCACAACATATCTTCTGTCTAAAAGAAAAAATGGAGAACAAGATACATCAATAAGGAAGAAAAACAGGAATACAAAAGAAATCTACTATTATAACCAGTCCAATATAACCAAACAATTATGCTTCTACAATCTTGCACATTCCAAGTGAAAGTACTCCTAGAGTAACACCAATTAGCTAGGAAAGAGGAATTACCCAGGTCCCTTAAAGGCCACATTGGAATCTTCTCAAACACTGAAGAGGGCATTTTGAGAGACAGCAGTCAGTTTCAAAGGCTGCCCCTCATGTTATTAACTACTTCCTCCAAAATCACCAATTCTTAAAAAAAAAAAAAAAAAAAAAAAAAAAAAAAAAACAGCCACCATAAACAAGCTGATGCAGCTAGGATTTTTTTTCTTTATCAACTCCTAAGTGCTTCAGCAGTAATTTTTAATTAAATACTGAGTAGATAAAAGTATGTGTGTGGGCCAGGTGTGGTGGCTAATGCCTGTAATCCCAGCACTTTGGGAGGCCAAGGCAGGTGGTTAACTTGAGGTCAGGAGTTCGAGACCAGCCTGGCAAACATAGTGAAACCCCACCTCTTCCAAAAATGCAAAAATTAGCCGGGTGTGGTGGTACGAGCCTGTAGTCCCAGCTACTTGGAAGACTGAGGCAGGAGAATAACTTGAACCAAGGAGGCAGAGGTTGCAGTGAGCTGAAATCACACCACTACACTCAAGCCTGGGTGACAGAACAAAACTCTGTCTCAAAAAAAAAAAAAAAAAAAAGTGTGTGTGTTAGCAAAGATATCAAAAATGACAGACCACATACTCTAAGGAAAAAAGATCATTTCCTATGAAGTCCCCTCCAGGCCCCTCCCCAGTCCCATTTCACCTCATCTCATCCTCTCCCTCCTTAATTTTACGTTTATCACTCCCTTTTCTTTATACTTCTTGGTTTCACCATATGTTGGCATCTCTAATCATAATGCACAGTTATCCATTACACTTACACACACACACACACACACAGAATCAAAATGTATTCTGCAATGTCAATGTTTTGGTCAATATTAATTGAGATCCATACATATTATTATAGAGCTTTATTTCATTTTAACTTATGCGTAATAGTCTATCCTGTGAATATGTAACACAGTTTTATTTATCTACTCTTATTTTAATGTACACATTAGCAGACACATCCTTCAGGTTTTTACAGGCTTATACTGCTGGCATATAGGGATGGAAACATCTTCAACTTTACTCAAAAACAGCCATTTATCAATATGGTTATAACTATTTACACCTATAACTGACAGTGTTCTCATCACTCCATACCCTCTCTCCAACATTTGGTAACAGATTTTATTTTTGCTTTTTTTATCAATCTAGTGAGTGTAAAATGGTATCTCATTGAAATTTTAATTTGTATGTCCTTGATTTTCAAAAAGTTTGAACACATTATCATTTAATGAGTTATTTTGTGATTCCTTTCTAAGTGTGTCCAGTTTTCTGTTGGTTTATCTTTTTCTTCCATTGCAGGAGCTGTTTGTATATGCCAGATACCAATCTTCTGTCAGATATATGTGCTGGATATCATTTCACATTCTTTATGGTGTTATTTCATGAATTTAAGTTCACAATTAAAATGTAATCAAACCTGGAGGGTTTTTTTTTAAATGCTTAATACTTTGTCATAAAAAATCCTTTCCCACTCAAAAGTCATATTCTATTTTCTACTTTAATGTATCTGTAATTGGTGTTTGTCTATGGTGAAAGATAGGGAACCAAGCAAACTCAATTTTTCCACATGAATAACCATGTTGTTTATAATATCCTAGCAACATTTATTGAACAGACCACTTTCACCCACAAATCACCCCCCATCATGTATCATGTAACAAGTCTGTGTGTGTGTGTGTGTGTGTGTATACGCACACACATTTGTTTCCAGGCTCTCTATACTATTCCATTGGTTTTTCTATTCCTAGTCCAAAAACACATTATATCAATTACCATGGCTTTATAATATGTCTTGATTTCTGTTAGGGCAAGTTTATCCACATCTTTCTTTTCCTTCTGAAGATATCTGTTTTGGGCCCTTTACTTTTCTATATAAATTGTAAATTAGCATGTCAAGTTCCACAAATATGTCGGGGTTTTGATTGCAATTACCCTGAATCTACGAAGTGATCATCTTCATAACAGTCAGTTTAATAACATCTATGAATATGCTATACCTCTCAATTTATTTAGGTGTCTCTAAATGTTATTCAATGGCTGGGCACGGTGGCTCACGCCCAGCACTTTGGGAGGCCAAGGCGGGTGGATCACCTGAGGTCAGGAGTTCAAGATCAGCATGGCCAACATGGTGAAACTAAAAATACAAAAATTAGCCAGTTGTGATGGATGGTGCACACTTGTAGTCCCAGCTACTCTGGAGGCTGAGACAGGAGAATAGCTTGAACCCGGGAGGCAGAGGTTGCAGTAAGCCAAGGTCACACCACTGCACTCCAGCCTGGGGAACAGAGTGAGACTCTGCCTCAAAAAAATAAATATATATAAAAATACATAAATGTTACAACATGTATAATTTTTCAAGTAACTCCTCCAATAAAGGCCTTTTGATATTTCTTTTATATTTCCTAACGCTGTGATAAAATGTATCATTCTAATACCTAGATTTAAATCCTGCTCACTTACTGTGTAACCATAAAGTACTTCTTCTTTGTACCTCTATTTTCACATAATGCTTCACAGAATTGTTATAAAGATTAAATAAGGCCAGGTGCAGTGTCTCAAACCTATAATCCCAGCACTCTGGGAGGTCAAGGTAGGCAGGTCACTTGAGCCCAGAAGTTCAAGACCAGGCTAGCCAATATGGCGAAACTCCACCTCTACTAAAATATAAAAATTAGCCAGGCATGGTGGGGCGTGCCTGTAGATCCAGCTCTCTGGGAGGCTTAAGTGGGAGAATCGCTTGAGCCCAGGAGGCGGATGTTGCAGTGAGCCAAAATAATACCACTGCACTCCAGTCTGGGCTACAGAGTGAAACTCTGCCTTAAAATTTAAAAAAAAATTAAAAATTAAAAAAAAAAAAAGATTTAATGAATGGATATATTTGACCGGGCATGGCGGCTCACGCCTATAATCTCAGCACTTTGGGAGGCCTAGGTGGGTGGATCACAAGGTCAGGAGTTCAAGACCAGCCTGGCCAACTGAGTGAAACCCAGTCTCTACTAAAAATACAAAAATCACCTGGGTGTGGTGGTGGGGGCGGGGGGGCGGCGGCCTGTAATCCCAGCTACTTGGGAGGCTGAGGCAAAAGAATCACTTGAACCTGGGAGGCAGCAGTTGCAGTGAGCCAAGATCATTCTACTTTACTCCTATCTGGGAGACAGAGCAAGACTCCGTTGCCACAAACAAAAACAAAACAAAAAGCATAAATTTAAACCATCTATAAAGTACTTAAACTATACACTAGGCACGGTTCTAAGTGTTTACTACTACTGGTACTACCACTACCACTACTACTACCAATAGTGTATTGGATAAAACCTTCTATACAATGCTGAATAGAAATGGTGATAGTCAACACTCTTGTTTCTGATCATATAGAAAATGTTTTCATTTTATCACAGTTATGTATTATGTAGGCTATACTTTTTGTAAGATACCTGTTGTCTAAGTGAGAAAGTTTCCTTCTATTCCTACTTTGCTAAAAGTTTTTGTTTTAAAAAATTAGCCAGGTGTGGTGGCACGCGCCTGTAATCCCAGCTACTCAGGAGGCTGAGGCAGGAGAATTGTTTGAACACGGGAGGCAAACATTGCAGTGAGCCGAGATCACGCCATTACACTCCAGCCTGGGCAACAGAGTGAGACTTAGTCTCAAAAGAAAGTTTTGTTTTAAACATTAAAGGAATATTCAAATTTGTCAAACTCCTTCTCTGTGCCACTAAGATGACAACAGCTTCCTTTAGAAACTATCAGTGTGGGCCAGGCGTGGTGGCTGACACCTGTGATCCCAGCACTTTGGGAGGCCAAGGCAGGTGGATCACCTGAGGTCAGGAGTTCGAGACCAGCCTGGCTAACATAATGAAACCCCGTCTCTACTAAAAATACAAAAATTTAGCCAAGCATGGTGGCACACGCCTGTAATCCCAGCTACTCAGGAGGCTGAGGCAGGAGAATCACTTGAACCAGGGAGGTGAAGGTTGCAGTGAGCTGAGATAGCACCACTGCACTCCAGCTTGGGCAACAAGAGTGAAACTCCATCTCAAAAAAAAAAAAAAAAAAAAAAAGAAAAGAAAAGAAAGAAACTGTCAGTATGGTAAATTATGTTAGTTGATCTCATGTTCAAACCAGTCTTACATCTTTAGAATAAAACTAGTGGCCGATGATATATTGTTTTGATATCAAACTTATATCAGCCTTAAAAATGCCTGGGGCCTATGCCCTATTTTACCTGTACTCTAGAAAAGCGAGCACATGGGCCCCAATCATCTGTTCCTGGGCATTTAGTACAACTTGCCTCCTGTGGCATGGTATTTCTTCAAGGGAAGAGTTTTGACCACTGAATCAACTTTCCTTTTTCTTTTTAAGATAGAGTCTTGCTTTGTCACCTAGGCTGGAGTGCAGTGGTACAACAATAGCTTACTGCAACCCTAACCTCCTAGGCTCAAGCAATCCCCTCACCTTGGGCCTCCCAAAATGCTAGGATTATAGGTATAATCACTCCTGGCCTAAATCAATTTATTATGAGATTATCTCAGTTTTTCACTTTTTCTTGAGGCAGCTTTACAAGATGTGTTTTTTCTAATACTATACCCCCTTCACCTGTATGTTCAAATTTATTGGCATAAAGTTGTCTATAATATCCTATTTTTTAAATTTCTGCTTTATCTATATCTAAGTTTCTTTTCTCTTTCTTAAAATTGCTTATGTGTATCATCTCTTTTTCCTGATCCACTTTAGTACTTTTCTGGTCATGTTTTTTTTTTGGTTTTTTTTTTTTTGAAGGACCAACTCTTAGTTTTACTGATTCTCTCCACTGCATATTGTCTTTCTACTCCATTTATCTAGGACTAGAAAATGTAGGTACCTTGATGTATTTTTATTTTAATAATCTTAATAGGAAGAACATACAAAATCCTACTTCTCTGCTCAATTCCTGCTTAATCCACTACAATCATGTGTGTTACCAGCTGTTTGCCAAATGCCATTTAATTGCTAAGGAAGTAGAAAAACACTGCCTGTAATTAAGATGGTTTGCTTTAGAGAGATACTTTCTGTTTCTTTTACCTTTTCCAGTACGTGAGATCTAAAAAGGAAAAAACTGGTGTTCTGTTAGAACCAGAAGCCATCTCTGTGTCTGAGCCGTCATCTGACTGGTTACTGTAACAAGGAGATTGAGCTGGGGAGGCACTTGAGGTGGTACTGTGAGCATCAGAATCTGCAATAAAGATTAAAAGAAAAAATAAAATTTACAATTTCACTACATGTAACTGCATCCAAACCTCAGCATAAGACACTGTGAATGAGTTGGTAAAAGAGACAAAGTAAAAAATAATTCATTTTCTATGTACTACTGGTATTTGAAGATATTCAGACTAAAGTGTTTTTAAAAGAAAGTGAAAAGATGGAATAGACATACTTTTTCCTATTCCTCCTGCTTATACAACTAAAATCCCTGGATATTATATATAAAATAAACCTAAGACTCCAAAAGGTAATGACCACCTAGGGAGCTCAAGACCCAAGGCAAGCCATGGTGGTAGGTTCCTTAGTTTTTCCGGATTTTCCTTTTGTCTCATAATCCCCAGCTTTGGAAGTGAGGCAGCAGCCACCCAGAAATGCCAATGGATACAGACAACCAAAACTACAACAACATAAAAATCCAAAACCCCAGTTAAAGCCTGATCTCTCTAGCAAAGAACTAGGAAAGGGTAGCCTAGCCAGACAGAAAACGCTTCTAGACAATAACCTGTCTGTTCCAGCCAAACCCACAGAAAAAACTGTGGGCACGTTTCCTAACCCCAGCAGAGGCTAAAGTGAAGAGCCTACACTTCTACCCTCACAAGACTTATGAAGCACTGTAACACCTACACCAAGATGGTGTCAGAGGAAGCCTAGTGAAGTCAGGCCTTTCCTTATGGCCGACTAAGTACAAGGCCACCCTCACCATGTGGGAGCCTGAACTCTCCTGATACCCAATAGTAACAAGGAGCCTCCCTCTCCCCCCAACCTCAGATATGTCAATGGAGGTTGAGAGAGAAACTCCAATTCTAACACCTGGTGGTAACAGGGTGGTAGTGCCTCTCCCTCTTTCCCTGCTCTGAGGGGTGTCAAAAAAGCCAGTTAAAATAGAAGGTTTAAATAAGACTCAAAAGTCTCACAACATAATCTGAAAATGTCCAGGTTTCAATAAAAAAATCACATCAGTTCAATAATCAGGAAGATCTCAAACTAAATGAAAAGGCCAACACTAAGATGACAAAGGTACTAGAATTATCTGACCAAGATTTTAAAGCAGCCATGACAAAAATGCTTCAGTGAGCAACTATGAACATGTCTGAAATAAATGAAACCATACCCTTGGCAAAGAAATAGGAAGCCTCAGCCGGGCACAGTGGCTCACGCCTGTAATCCCAGCACTTTGGAAGGCAGGTGGGCGGATCACCTGAGGTCAGGAGTTTGACACCAGCCTGGCCAATATGGTGAAACCCCATCACTACCAAAAAAATACAAAAATTAGCTGGGCATGGTGGCACATGCCCATAATCCCAGCTACTCAGGAGGCTGAGACAGGAGAATCGCTTGAACCCAGGAGGCAGAGGTTGCAGTGAGCCGAGATCGTGCCACCGTATCTCCAGCCTGGGTGACAGAGCAAGACTCTGTCTCAGAAAAAAAAAAGAAAGAAAAGAAAGGAAGGAAAGAAGTAAGAAAGAAAGAAAGAAAGAGAAAGAAAGAAAGAAAGAAAGAAAAAGAGAACGAACAAGGAAGCCTAAGTAAAAAAAAAAAAAGCAAACTATAAGGAACAAATACATGGAAAATTTATAACTGAAAAAAATGCAATAAAGAAAATAAAAACCACAGTGGATGGGCTGAGCAACATGGAGGGGAGAGATAAAACAGTGAACTAGAAGAACAGAAATTACCCAATATGAACAACACAGAAAACAAATGAACAGAGCATGAGAAACCTGTGAAGCTTAATCAGACATACATCTACATTCATGCCATTGCAATCCTGGAGGGAGAGGAAAAAAAGAACAGAGGCGAGAAAGTACTCAAATACAGTGGCTGAAAACTTGTCAAATTTGGCGAGACATAAACCTAAGTAAGATTCAAAAACCTGACCAAAGCCCAAACAGGATAAACCCAAAGAAATCCATGCCAAAACACATCACAATTAAACCTCTAAAAACTAAACCAAGAGAAAAATCTTGAAAGCAGCCAAAGCATAATGACATTGTACCTATAAAGGGAAAACAAAAGATCCTGATTTAATAAGGAATAAAGGAAGTTCATTAGATGCAGAGCTAACCCTGATTTAATACTTTGCCCATTTATTATGAAGAAGATTTCATATAAACATTCAAGCCAGAAAATAAGTTTCTTGGTTAACAGTCATTGTGCTACAAGGCTGTGGTGCTGCCACATCACAACAATAGCACTATAATAAATCTCATAAACACAGGTGGAGCCTACCATACACCTTCCCGTCCCAGGACAGGTGGACAGAGCAATCCTTCAATTCAGATAACCAATCAAGTACTTATTAAATATTTATAAGGCATCAAATCCTATGTTATTTGCTGCATGGAAAGAAACAGACTAAAGAAAACTTTGAGTTTTTTTTTAGTTTTTATTTTTTGGGTTTCCTTGAGACCAGATCTTACTTTATCACCCAAGCTGGAGTGCAGTGGCACGATCACAGCAGGCTACAGCCTCCACCTCTTGATTTTCATGCCTTAGCCTCTCAAGCAGCTACTACTAAAGGTGTCCACCACCACAACCAACTAATTTTTTTGTATTTTTCGTAGACAAGGTTTCACCATATTCACCAGGCTGGTCTTGAACTCCTGGCCTCCCAAAGTGCTGGGATTACAGGTGTGAGCCACCATACCCAGCCAAGAAAACGTTTCTTGAATAGAGCTCACAAGTATTTTACATTAACAAATATCTACATAGAACTGTATAAAACTAAGTATCTAAAACAAAGAAAGCACCATTAGTATTTTTAATATGTTAATTTAGCAAACAAAGTCCTCAAGAGTAGCAGGCTTTAAAGGAATAAGCCTAATGGGATGCTCAAGACTTCCTAAATAATTTAACATCAGCAGACAGCTCTATGCTGCTGAGGAAAACCTACTCTCCTGGGAAGTCCTTAAAATCTTTAAGCTATTTGAAATTTCAATTATCTGACCATTTTTTATTTGTAAAAATGTGATTTCGTATGGTTTCATCAAATACCCAAAATACTAAGATATCTACAACTAACTACATACAAACACGGTATGGAAGAACTCTTCCAGAATGTGGATCTGGAAATTCTTCGAACTGCAATTTTAAGTCTTAAAAATGACCTAAGATTTGGAAGGCACAAAGGAGTGATTAGATGGCATCAAGTCAGTCGGGACAATGAGCAAAGTCAACGAGCAAAGTTGTGGAAGCCCAACACATTCCTGGAACTGACTCAGCTCAAACAAAAATAGGACCTTCATACACTTTCTAGGAATCCTCAACTATATTTCATAGCAAGCAGAAATCATTGCAGATTTTTGGAAAGGATGACACAAAAAGAATAGCTAACATTTATATAGGAATGTATTTTGTTTTACAAAGGCATTTTTTACTTGATTATCCTCATTTCTCTGAATAGAAAATTATGGTTAAACATGAAGTGACTCCAGACTCACACATTTGCTAGTGACAAGAGCCAAAATTCAAATTCAGATCTATAACTCTAGGTACAATGCCTTTCTAGTAGTATACCACAAAACATCTCGAAAACACAATACAGGGCTGGGCGTGATGGCTCACGCCTGTAATCCCAGCACTTCAGGATGCCAAGGAGGGTGGATCGCCTGAGGTCAAGAGTTCAACACCAGCCTGGACAACACGGCGAAACCCTGTCTGTACTAAAAATACAAAACTTAGCCAGGCGTGGTGGCGTGTGCTGTAATCCCAGCTACTCAGGCGTCTGAGACAGGAGAATCGCTTGAACCCAGGAGGCAGAGGTTGCAGTGAGCCGAGATCGTGCCATTGCACTCCAGCCGGGGTGACAGAGCAAGATTCCATCTCAAAAAAAAAAAAAAAAAGGGTAAGAAAAGAGAATACAGGCCAGGTCTGTACAGGATGCACAGAAGCAAACACACAACCAGAAGCACAGACCATTAAGTGGGTGATACATAAAAATGCACATCTTCCAACTGCTTCAATACACACAGGTGCTAGCAATTTATAATGTAACTGGGGAACACCCCGTTTCAGTTTAAGCCTGCACGTCTTATTATCAAAGGGATTTACTTTCAGTCTCCAACTACTATACAGCACAGTTTCACAATAAAAATCTAAAATTACACTGGATATATTCCCGTAAGTAAGGTAAAAGTTAGATATCACTTTCCCTATAATTAAGGGAAATAGCTAAGAATATACATATAAATAATCAATTCCTCTATCTTCAAGTAATAAAAGAAAATTAACATTTCCTAAATTTTCATTATAGCATCTAGTAGTGAGGACAGGGAGTGATGATTCATACTTGTAATCCCAGCACTTTTGGGAGGCTGAGGCAAGAGGATTGCTTAAGCTCAGTTTGAGACTAGCCTGGGCAACATGGCAAAACCCCAACTCCACTAAAAATACAAAATTTAGCCAGGCATTGTGGTGCACGTTTGTAGTGTCAGCTATTAAGAAGGCTGAGGCTGCAGTGACCCAAGATCATGCCACCCTAATACACAGCCTGGGAGACAGAACAAGACCCTTTTTCAAAAAAAAAAAAAAAGGAAAGAAAGAGAGAGAGAGAGGAAGGAAGAAGGAAGAAGGAAGGAAGGAAGGAGGGAAGGAAGGAGGGAGGGAGGGAGGGAGGGAGGGA
>PVKV010003150.1:0-49549 GCA_004027835.1 Alouatta palliata
GATTCCTCAAGGACCTAGAAATAGAAATTCCATTTGACCCAGCAATCCCATTACTGGGTATATATCCAAAGGATTATAAATCATTCTACTATAAGGACACATGCACACGAATGTTCATTGCAGCACAGTTTACAATAGCAAAGACCTGGAACCAACCCAAATGCCCATCGATGACAGACTGGACAGGGAAAATGTGGCATATATACACCATGGAATATTATGCAGCCATCAAAAACAATGAGTTCGTGTCATTTGTAGGGACATGGATGAACCTGGAAACCATCATTCTCAGCAAACTGACACAAGAACAGAAAATCAAACACCGCATGTTCTCACTCATAGGTGGGTTTTGAACAATGAGAACACATGGACACAGGGAGGGGAGCATCACACACTGGGGTCTGTTGTGGGGAAATAGGGGAGGGACAGCAGGGGGTGGGGAGTTGGGGAGAGATAGCATGGGGAGAAATGCCAGATACAGGTGATCGGGAGGAAGGCAGCAAATCACACTGCCATGTGTGTACCTACGCAACAATCTTGCATGTTCTTCACATGTACCCCCAAACCTAAAATGCAATAAAGAAAAAAACAAACAAAAAAAAAGAAACATAACTTGAAGAATTGTGTTTCCAAGGAACAATGAAGACATTTTACTTTGCCTAGCCGCTTTTCATCTTATGCTGCTGAAATAGGTAAAAATCTAAGGTTGCTTTGTAAGTTTGCAAAAGGGAGCATGGGCGGAAAGGAAAGGGAAAGGAGTTTAAATAGTTGTTTTCTTTAAGAAAGCCAAGTGGGCCTTGGTCTTTAGTAGTAAACTAGGAAAAAATCCAACAGTCTAAGCAATAGCCACCCACCCCCGACACACACATCCTTTTCAGATGATGCTAGAGTGCTGATGTTGGGCAGCTAGCAGGAATTCTGCTTGAGCACATTTTCGGATGTCCTCCTCCCAGTAGTGAAATGTGTCTCTGACAGCCCCGCCAGAGCAGGTAGGACCCCTAATCTGCCGCCCTTGGGTAACATTGGACTCTAACTTACACAGCTGCTTTTCTCTGCACCTTCAGAGCAGCTTCTGATGCAAAACCAGAAACATGCACATCTCTGCCATAGTGCTGGAGTGAGGGCACACATTTCAGTGGATTCATGACGCGCAGTTCTCCTCTCCCTTCAGGCAAGTGCTGGGGCCTGGCATTGATCCAATTCAAAGACTGGCTTTCCTTCTTCCATTTGGAGCTTGCCAGAAATAATACACATTTTGAAAAATGTGATGGTTTGAAGAAAAAGAATCTGTTTGCAATTCCAACTTCCCAATTATCACCATGCAAAAAACTACCCCGCAAGATGGTAATATGAGAATGACTTCAAAAATCATCAGGAGAATTGGGAGAGTAAAAAAGAAGGATGTCAGAATAATGACATGTTTTAGGCAAAAATGCAATTATAGATAAGAGACATAAAAATGTAGGATTTTCTGGTCTGAGACACCAGGAAGGCGGCCTCAGCCTCAGGGAGATTATGACCATACCCACAGGCATAGATGTCT
This sequence comes from Alouatta palliata, assembly GCA_004027835.1. Classification (NCBI taxonomy): domain Eukaryota; kingdom Metazoa; phylum Chordata; class Mammalia; order Primates; family Atelidae; genus Alouatta; species Alouatta palliata. The sequence goes on from PVKV010003150.1 coordinate 1,544, forward strand.
CCAAATACAATTTAAACCACTTTCTGGACCAAACAGGACTTGTCTCTGGGGCTTGAGATGACCTCTGACTTCTCAGTTTTTGAGACTTTGCTTTACTGTCTCATTTACATTATGTAAGAGTTATATACACTCAAAAGAATAAAGGTCGTCACTTAGAATGAAACTAGGAAGAAATAGGAGGCCACTGCAGAAGGATCGCTTGAGGCCAGGAGCTCAAGACCAGCCTGGGCAACATGGTAAGACCCTGTCTCTACAAAATGCAACAAAAAATTATCCTGGAGGTGTGACATGTTCCTGTGGTCCAAGCTACTTGGGAGGTTGAGGCAGGAGGATCTCTTGAGCCCAGGAGGTTGAGGCTGCAACGAGCCATGATCATGCTACCGCACTCCAGCCCGGGTGACAGAGCGAGCCTCTACCTCAAAAAACATTTTCGGGAAAATTAGATTGTTTTCAGTGAAATTGAATATCATCCTTTTTCAAATGGAAAAACCCCCAAAATATAGTAGAGTTTTAATTTTTTTCTGCCCAGTTTTATTCTCTAACTTACATATATAAAGAGATAAAACAAATGAATGAAATATTTGGATAAATTACTTGAAGCAAACTTCTTAGATGTAGAGAGTTAGACATCTATTTTTAAAAGGATTATGCTGGGAGATATTAAGGATAATAAAAAAAAGCATTACCTGCTCCTACCACTGGGGGGCAGCAACCCAAAACTCACCCAATTTGGGCACTTGGATGGGTGACCCTGGGCCCCAACCGTAGTGATCCACAATTCTGGTGGACTATTGTACTACAATCACTGTCTTCCTAAATCTTCTTTATAGATATTATGAAGCCACATGCTTGGGGAGGCCTGCCATAGTAATTAATTTGAAGGCAAGCCTTAAAAAAAATTATAAAAGAGCAAACTATGAAAGTCCTTGTATCTGTTATCAAATATTACCTATATTGGCTGTGGATTACTAGGCAGAAAAAAAATCCAACCCAGATTATTTTAAAGGGCAAAACCAGACTAGATTCAGACTTCCAGATAACATTGCAAGCTGGAAGAGAATGGAGCAATTAGTATTGTTTTTGATTGAAAAATTATCTATGCAGCCAGCCAAACTATCTTTTGGCTACATGGAAGACTTTTGTATATTCATGTACATATATACCTCGGAGAACTATGTCACCTGCATATCTTTTTCAAGATATGTCTTCAAGATACATCTTTTTCAAGATAGATATACAGGTGACATAGTTCTCGGAGATACGTATGTATATGAATATATGAAAAGATGACCCCCCTCCCAAAAAAAAGCCACCAAAAACGGAGGAGTGGGCATGAAAACTGTTTTTGGGAGTGCTGAGACTATTGAAAACAGAGCTAAGTGAAAACAGTTCCTTCTCAGTATTTCCTCTGTAGTTTCTACTGAGAGTTCACCTTGTTCTAACAGGCTGAATGTAAAAGCCATGTTTTTTCTGAAATAATTCCTTATTCTCAATTTTACATTTCTAATAAATCACTTCCCCATCTCAGAGCGTTTTCTGTGTTATCCTGAACTGTAGCATGCATACACAAATGCAAGAGTATGTCCAATTTTAAAAGATGACAAGGCCAGGTGCGGTGGCTCACGCCTGTAATCCCAGAACTTTGGGAGGCAGAGTTGGGCGGATCACTTGAGGTCGCGAGTTCGAGACCAGCCTGGCCAACATGGTGAAACCCGGCTTCTACTAAAAATGCAAAAAAATAAGCTGGGCATAATGGCTCACACCTGTAATCCCAGCTACTCAGGAGGCTGAGGTAGGGGAATCACTTGAACCTGGGAGGTGGAGGTTGCAGTGAGCCAAGATCATGCCACTGCACTCCAGGCCCTGGGCGACCGAGTGAGACTCTAAAAAAAAAAAAAAAAGATGCAAATTGTGCAGAAGGGTCACCTCACACCAGGCCATGGAACCCTGCTGCATCCCAGAGCTGTGGAACTTGCTGTCCCTGTGGCCTCGTGGTGGCTCCTGGAGACTCAGCAGAGGACATGATGGGCAAAAATGAGAGACAAGGAATCAGGAAACTCATGAGTCAAATGCACTGTGCCCTTTCTGGGTAAAGTGCTATGGAGAAATGCCTGTAGGAAGGGAAGTCGGAGCTCTAGAGGAAGGTTCAGGGCAGCCTCGGTGGGGAAGACCAGAACTGAACCTGAAGGAAGCGAGGATGAGGTCGTGTGAATGTCTGCAGAGAGTTCCAGGCAGAAGCACCCAGGAGAAAGGCCCGAGGCGGGTCTCTGCCTGGCCGGTTGGAGGACTGAGAGGTGCATCTGCGGCTGCAGCAGACCGGCAAGAGAAGAGGCGTGAGGAAGGGGCAGCTAACCACACCTGATTGATCCGGAAAATACTTCAGAACCATTACACATTCAACCTCTGAGGCCAAAGTTTCCAGGTTGGAATCCTGGCTCTGCCATTGTTTTAACAGTATGGCCACAGGCTAGATTGTGAACACTTTCTGTGCCTCTGGGTTCTCATTTGCAGGAGGGAGACATGTCGTCTATGAGTTGAGGTATTAAAACACTCAGAAACATGCCTAGGACTTGGTGAGTGCTTCCGAAGAGTTTGTGACTGTCCCCATATTAAATTAGGTCAGCAGAAAGCTCAATATTTCATATTACCTTTTCAACTGGCAACAAGATTCAAGGTAAGAAGCAGGCAAATGAAATGGCCTCGACATTTTGGGTAAAACTGCTAATAAGGACATGCCCATGTTATTCAGTTCCCTTTTTGTGAAACTCAAAATTAACTTCTCTAAATTTACATTTGGCAGAGAATATTAGTATTCTTTTATGAGAAAATTACGCATGTACCCAGCCCTATCACTGGATTTGCCATGAAATAGGTGCCCTTTCATTCGGAATGAATTAATACATACTGTTTTCCTTTTTGCCATGACCATCAGGAAGCGGAAGGGAGACTCCTTTGCTCAGCTGAAGCGAATGGACCCAAACCTGGCTTTCTCACGAGAACTACCTGCCTCTCCCTTTAATTACTTCAACTTGTTTCAATTCTTTACCACACAGGTTTTTTATGATTTAAGCTAACTCAAAATGATAGCCTGGCTGACTTTCACCTATTTTACCACCTCTCTTTCAGGATTCTGATGGTGTAGGAAGAAATCAGGCCTGGAAGCTGACCCGCCCTGGATGCAGGGTGGACCTTGGGGACAGATGGCTCAGCCTCACAGATGTGCTGACCTCTAGAACCATCAGTGAGCACCACATGGACACAAATCTCCTTCCTCCAAGCTGTCTAAGAATTGTGGCGGCACACAGTCGCAGCTGGGCGACCCCACAGGAGAGACACAAGCTAGATGGGAGCGTCATCAGAATCCAGCTCATCACGTCCACCCCATTGACTGAGGTGGCCAGTCCCCCTGTAACCAGTCAGTAACGCGAATGGGGTCATTGCTGAAGTTACACTCTTCACACTGCAAATTTCCAAAAGAGGTAACCTGGTTGCAACTGGGAAAGCAAACAATGTTATTCCCTCTGTGGTCCCAGACTCCCTTCCAAAATCTCCCCACAGAAGCTCTGGAGTCTCTACTGGCAGACAAGCTCTGTCTCAGTTCTGACTCCAGCTCTTCCCCATCAGGACCTCCCTGGAGCTTCTCAGCCCCATCCTGGTGAGTGCCATCTGTCTGCTGGCCACCAACCACAGCTGGCCTCGGCAGAGCCAGGGCTCTCCTTCGCGTGCTGGTTTCTTTCCCAGGACCTGGACCATAGCCTGGCTCTCAGGCCCCTGGTTCCCAGTGACAATTCTCTGGGATGCCAGTTGTCTGTCTGGATGAATAACTACCACCTGCTCCGAATTCCAAAGGTTCTCATTGCCTGTGGAACCTCCATTGTTCCAGAAACGGTGTGTGTTTACATGCCCAGCGCATTTCCAGTTGGCACTGTGGCTCCATTAGCTTCCCATCAGCTTCTGGCTACGATGATCCTAGTAATCTTGTCCTCAGCCTGTGGGGAACCTCCCCAGCCATGCTCCCCCAGACCTGAGATACAACAAATAATCAAACGTGGACCTATTGTATTAAAGGTATTCTCTGAAGAAAATCTGCAGCGGGGTTTATTTTCTTCTATAGCATTTTAGATTAGGAACAGCCGACTTGTCCTGGGATAAGGGGGAAAGGCCCTTTCCCGGCTCCTGCTGCCCTGTGAAACCTGTCATATGTCGTGTGATCTGATACTGCTTTCGGTGCTGCCACGCTGGAGCTGCCCGGTCTCCATTTTCCATGAAAGAGACTTTTCTACTAACAAAGTAGCTACCACAGTGTGCAAAGGTGTTGTAAGGATAAGTGACAATGTCTATAAAGTGCTTGGAGTTCTCTGAATAAAAAGCACAGTAGAAGAATAGAGCGTTAGCACGTTATTATTCTCATAAGAGTGGGTGGAATTGCAAAGAGAAATCATGTCAAAGATGTAAGGGAACTTAAAAGTCTGAGGCTTTAAAAGGCTGGGATTATTAAAACACCCAGTTGTTTGACAGGAGAAAATTAAACTGCTCTCTTGTGTCAAAAGACATAATGCCACTTTCTCATTACTTAATGCACCCCGCAATCCCTTCTTCCTGCACCAACCTTCCACTGAAGTCGGGAAAGCTCCATCTATAAAGTTATTGTATAGGGACACCATAAAGTGACAATCTGGTCTAGGAAGAAAAAAAACTGGGCCTTTTGATCAGTATCAGCACCTCTAGTTATGGTTATACCTAGGATCCAACACGCGACATCCCTACCCTCAGGCCAATTAAAAATGTCTGCTTATAGAAATGGCGTTGGGCCTCATGTATGTGCATGATGAGGACAAGGAGCTGAGCAGCTGCCTGGAACCAGGACTCCAGAAGGGCTACATTCCCCAGTAAAAATGAAAGTAGAAGGACCCATCTGCTGGGAGACAGAGACTGCAAAGGGCCATCTCTCTCCTGGTCTCTTGGTTAAAGAAAAAGTGTTGATAAAAATACAATTCTCACACCTAACATGGATCTGAATTCCAAACTTACACAGTATCTTCGTGGTGTAAGAACCTACACATGGTGGGCCACCTCTAGGACAAGAGAAGGACGTTGCCTTCTCTCTTCAAGCCACACACATGCTTCCCACAGAAAAAGACGTCAGAGTGAAAATGATGGCACAGCAGGGGAAGATACACAGGAGAGACCCTGGACTTACAACAAAATGAAGATAGGCACTCCCTGAATTTCAGAAGCTAGAACAAGTAAAACATCTATAGGTATATTTGAAATTCTTAGAAAAAGTATTCAAAACCATCATTAAAAAAAAACTTTTAAAGAAAAGAACAGGCACATGTGAAAAAGAACCAAATAACAGCTTCTATAAATAAAAATACAGTTACTAAAAATAAAAAATGAAACAGCATATTGGATAAAATTAATGAGAGATAATTAGTGAATAGGAAGGTGGGACTGAGGAGTCTCCAGAGTGTGGCCTTACAGTAAGGAACTAGAAAACACCGAAGTTAAGAGACATGGAGCACAGAAGGAGAGCATCCAGCATGCTCTTAACGGGAGCACCAGAAGGAGAGAATACGGAGAATGACGGAGACGCTGTTTTCACACAGCCAGTGACAGAGAATTTTAAAGATTGGTGAAAGATAAGAACCCTCAAGCTGGTAAAACATAAAAGCTCGAAACAGTGTAAATGTGTTCATGTGGATTTTCTATTAGGATTATCCACAGAAACACAACCAATAAGAGAGTAGATAGATAGATAGGTAGGTAGGTAGACAGGCAGACAGATAGATAGATAATAGGTAGATAGGTAGATAGACAGATAGGTAGGTCAGTAGGTAGGTAGATAGGTAGGTAGAGAGACAGATAATAGGTAGGTAGGTAGGCTGGTAGATAAATAGGTAGATAGGTGGATTGATTGGGAGGTAGGTAGGTAGATAGGTAGGTATGTAGGAAGATAGGTAGATCAGTTGGAAGGTAGGTAGGTAGATAGGTAGGTAGGTTGGTAGATAGATAGGTAGATAGCTAACTATGTAGGTAGATAGGTAGATAAGTGGGTAGGTTGGTAAATAGATAAGTAGGTAGATAGGTAAGTAGGTAGGTAGCTGGTAGGTAGGTAGATAGGTAGGGAGGTAGGTAGATACATGGGTGGATAAGTAGGTAGGTTGGTAAATAGATAAGTAGGTAGATAGGTAGGTAGGTATGTAGGAAGATAGATAAGTAGATAGATAGGTGAGTTGGTAGGTAGGTAGGTAGGTAGGTAGGTTAGTAGATACATAGGTAGATAGGTGGTAGATAGGTAGATAGAAAGATAGGTAGATGAAGATATTTATTAGGAGGAATTGGCTCATCTGATTATGGAGGATGGCAAGTCTGAGATGTATAGAAATGATGCCCTGTTTGAATGTGAGGGCTGGAAGCTGCTGTAAAACCAGGAAAACCAATGTTCAAGTTCAAAGGCCATCAGGCGGGGAAACTCTCTCTCACTTGGGGGAGGATAAGTTTTTTGTTCTGTTCAGGCCTTCATCTGATTGGATAAGGCTTGCTCACATGGAGGGCAATCCGCTGTACTCATTCTATTTAAATCTCTTCCAAAATCACCCTCACAGAAACAGGCAGACTCATGTTGGGCCAAATATCTGGGCATCTCTTGACCTGGCCCAGTCAATTTGACACATAAAACTAACCATCACAGATTTCTTATTAGTAAAATTATGAATCATCAAAGACAAAGAGAAAATTTAAAAATAACTGGAGAAGAAAGAGATTTTACCTATAAAGGAATGGAATCTGGGCCTACAGGGAGTCTTCACAGATCAGAATAATACCTTCCAAGTTCTGAGGAAAAATAAGCATTAACATAGACTTTTTTACTCTATTATTCAAGAGTAAGACAAAATAATGACTATTAGAGTAAGACAAGGGCTAAGTGAATTTGCAATTCCTAAATCATAGTTGCAGGATGTTCTTTAGATACCTGGAAGCTACTCTCAGAAAGAAGTAGGTGGCAAAAGTAATGGCTGCAAACGTATGAGCAAATCTAAGGAAACTGGCAAACAGTGACATCCTAACATCAGTAACATGGCAGAATAGGAGTCTCCAGTCCCCCTCGCAGATACATCCATTTGAACAACCATCCACATGCAAAAATGCCTTCATAATTGCTAAAGAATCCAGGTGAGAAATATAGCACTTCCATGGAGCACAGAAATAAGTAGAAATGCATTAAAGAGGGTAGGAAGAACAGTTTCACCTGACATCTCCCAAGCTCAGTGTCAAGAAAGATACTCCTCCTGGGGGAAGGAGAGTGAAGTGAGCACCGACTTCACTGTGCACCCCAGCGCCAGGCCCACACCACTGAACCCTGGTGCAAAGCTGGCCTCCTAAGCTCCAGCCCCAGGCTCTTTGACCAATGGGTCAAAAAATAAATCAAAAGGAAAAATTTTAAAAATCTTAAGACAAAAATGGAAGCACAACATACCTAACTTATGGGATGCAGCAAGAACATTCCTAAGAGGGAAGTTATTGTGATAAATGCCTATGTTAAGTAAAATAAATACCTCAAATAAACAACCTCCCATCACACTTCAAGAAGCTAAAAAAGAACAAACTAAGCCCAAAGTTAGCAAATGGAAGGAAATAATAAAGATGAGGGAAGAAATAAATGACATTGAGACTAGAAAAGCAATAGAAAACATCAATGGATCTAAGAGTTAGCTTTTGAAAGATTAAGCAAAATTGACAAACCTTTAGCTAGACTAAAAAAAGAGAGAATACTGAAATAAGCAAAATTATAAATGAAAGAGGAGACACTACATCCAATACCACAGAACTACAAAGGATCATAAGAGACTACTATGAACAATTATATGTCAATAAATGGCATAACCTGAAACAATAGTTAAGTTTCTAGAAGCATACAGCCTATCAAGGCTGAATCATGAAGAAATAGAAAATAAATCTGAAAAGTGAGTAAGGAGATACAATCAGTAATCAAAACTCTCCCAACCAAGAAAAGCCCAGGACTGATTGCATCATGGGAGAATTCTGTCAAACATTTAAAGAATTAATGCCAAGCCTTCTCAAACTCTTCTGAAGAAGCAAAGATGAAGGAATACTTCCAAACTCATTTTGTGAAGCCAACATTATTTTGATACCAAAGTCAGACAAGGACACTACAAGAAAAGGCAATTTCAGGCCAATATCCCTGATGAACATAGGTGCAAAAATCCTTGACAAGATACTAGGAAACCAAAATTAGTAGCACATTAAGAGGATCATTCACCATGATCAAGTAGGATTCACTTCAGGAAGGCAAGGAATTTCCAAGGAATTCAACATGGGCAAATCCATAAGGTGATACATTACATTAACAGAATGAAGGACAAAAAGCACACAGTCATCTCAATAGATGCAGAAAAAGCATTTGACAAAATCTAACATCAGAAAATTCAACATGAAAACAGAGTCTTCATGATAAAAACTTTTAACAAATTGGTATAGAAGAAATGTACCTCAACAAAATAAACCCACAGGTAATATCACACTTAAAGGTGAAAAGCAGAAAGATTTTCCTCTAAGATCATGAACAAGACAAGGATGTCCATTCTTTCCACTTCTATTCAATACAGTACTAGAAGTCCCAGCCAGAGCAATTAGGCAAGAAAAAGGAATAAAATGCCTTCAAATTGAACAGAAAGAAGTAAAATTGTCTCTTTCTACAGATAACTTTATTGTTTATACAGAAAACCCTAAAGACTACATATACAACACATTTAGAGCTAATAAACAGCTTCAGTAAAGTTGCGGACACAAAATCACCTAAAAAAATCAGTCCCACTTCTATACACTAACAACAAACTATCCAAAAAATAAATTTAAACACTTTCATTTACAATTGCATAAAATACTTAGAAATATATTTAATCAGGGAGGTGAAAGATCCATGCAGTGAAAACTACAGAACATTGATAAAAGAAATGGAAGAGAATACAAATAAATGGAAACATATCCTGCGTTCATAGACTGGAAGAACTAATATTGTTAAAATATCCATATTATTCAAGGCTATCTAGAGATTCAATGCAATCTTATGAAATTCCAATGGCATTTTCCACAGAAATAGAAAAAAAAATCCTAAAATCCATATAGAACCACATGGCCCTGAATAGCCAAAGCAACCTAGATCAAGCAGAATAAAGCTGGAGACTCCATGCTATTTAATTTTAAAGTATTCTACAAAACTATGTAATCAGAAAAGTATGGTACTGGAATAAGAGCAGGCATATAAACTGATGTAACACAGTATACAGTCCACAAATAAATCCATCCTTTTATAATTAGTTGGTCTTCAACAAAGGAGCCAAGAACATACAATGGGGGAAAGGACAGTGTCTTCAATAAATGGTGTCAGAAAAGCTGGATATCCACAGGCAGAAGAATAAAATTGCACCCTTATCTCACACCATATACAAAAATCAACTCAAACTAGAGGAAAGACTTAAATGTAAGATCTGAAGCTGTGACACTGCTAGAAGAAAACATAGAGAAAAAGTTTTTGAAATTGGTTTAGGGGATAATTTTTTTTTCATATGGCCCCAAAAGCATAGGCAACAAAACAAAAAAAAATAAACAAATGGATTACATGAAATGAAAAAGCCTCTGTGTTGCAAAGGGAGCAATCTATGGAATGGGAGAAAATAATTACAAACCATACATCCTATTAGGGGTTAATATCCCCAATATGTAAGGAACTCAGCTCAATGGCAAGAAAACACATAACCTCCTTAAAATGGTCAAGGAACCTGAATAGACATTTCTGAAAAGATACACACAATGGCCAATGGTATATGAAATAATGCTTAACATCTCTAATCAGCAGGGAAATGAAAAGCAAAACCACAATGAGATATTATCTCACCCGTTAATATTTATAAAAGAAAATTAGCAAGTATTGGCAAGAATATGGAAAAAGAGAACACGTGTCTACCGCTGGTGGGAATGTATTTTGATACAGCCAAAACAATGTGGAAGTTCCCCAAAAGACTAAAAATGGAATTTTCATATGACCTAGCAATCTTACTGTTCAGTATATATGTCCAAAGGACATTAAATCAGCATCTTGAAGAGATAGCTGCACTCCCTTACCTATTGTAGCATGAGTCACAGTAATATGAACTCAACCTAAGGGTCAACTGACAGATGAATGGGTAAAGAAAATGTGATATATATTCACGTATATGTATGTACATACATATATACAATGGAATATTATTCAGCCTTAAAAAAGGAAATCCTGTCATTTGTGACAACCTGGAGGATATTATGTAAGTGAAATAAGCTGGGCACAGAAAGACAAATACTGCATGATCTCACTTTCATGTAGAATCTTAAAAAGGCAATCTCATAGAAGCAGAGACTGTAGAATCTTGAAAAGTCAGTCTTATAAGCAAAGAGTAGACTGGTTTTTTGCTAGGGACTGGAGAAGGGGAAGATGGGGAGATTTGGTCAAAGTGCACAAAGTTTCAGTCACGCTGGATGAATTTTTGTTTTAACTAACCAACAATAATTGTAGTAATAATTACAATAATTATAATATCAATAATACCAATAATTATTGGTATTACTATTATTAATGGAACTTTCTGGAGGTCTAAAGTACAGTGTGTTGACCATAGTTAATAATACTGTCTTGTATACTTGAAATTTGCTAAGAGAGGAAGCAGATCTTAAATGTTCTCACCACATACATACAAAAAGGTAACTGTATGAGGCACTGGATATGTTTGTTGACTAGCTTGACTGTGGTAATCATAAACGTATACCAAAATATTGTTTTGTACATCTTAAATATATACAAGTTTTATTACTTATGCCTCATAATTGATAAAACTAGCAAACATATATGTATGTTTGAAAAAGAATTCCCTGAAAAAAGAATTATTAACCAAGTTTTATTGGTCTTATTATTATTACAATTACGTTTGGTTGGTTAAAACAAAATGGTAGCATTGCACAATTATTAGATTTAAATTTTAAAGTCCAACAAGTCAAATGCTGACAAAGATCTGGATCATCCAAACTGCTAGCAGAAGTTTCAATTATACAGTTAATCTCAATAGTGATTTGACTATTAGCAGTGAAGTCGAATGCAAGCATACCTGTCTGCCCAGTTTTCTCCTGTATGAATGACGTTTATTAAAACACATGCCACTTTACAGCATTTAAAAATATGCACAGCATGCTGCAGGGATATTGACATATATAGTAAAATTTTAAAATATTCATGTGAATGAAAGCTACGAAATTCAGACTAGTGGCTCTTATGGAAAGGGAGTGAAAGAAATGAGATTGATTGTGGGCAAATAGCAAGATTTATTCATATCTTTAATTATTTACTTTCTAAAAAAAATCTGCAAAGCCTGACCTAAATTTACAAGATCACAAACAATAGGCAAAGGAATTTTCCCTAAAAATTGTATTTTTTTTCTGATATTTCATTTGCAAAGATGACATATTGAGACAGTAAAATGCATAATGCAATTAGATGTTGGCAGCTAGGTGTGAAAGAACAGCAGGATTTAAATTAATCCACATGTGTTTTGGTACAGGTCATGACAGTCATCACAGTCATGGCTGTTTATCAAATGTGTAACTACTCTATATGCATCATCTCATTTAATTATCACACCTACTTTACGGGTGTCATTTATTTCAGTTTTAGAGAAGGTAAAACTGAGGCTCAGAGAATTATGTGACAAAGCCTACATTAAACTAATCTACATGCCGCCTTCAAAATCTGTGCTGACTTCTGAGTGCCATTGTGCCTCCTCCTGAGTCAGAATTGAAACCGACCCCCTTGCAGCCTTCCTGCAACAGCCAACGTCCATCAAGTTCTCTCTCTGTTTCCTATCCCTTGCATACGTAATGTTTCTTAATGATTACATCGACAGTCGTACAAATGGGGCACTGCTATGTACCCCATTTGACGGCTGAAGAATGAAGCACAAAGCTGAGCAAAGTATTCGTGAGTGGAGTCATCGCAAGTCCCACCCAGGACACCTGAAGCCAAACCCCCACTCTCCCATTAGCGAAGGCTCTAGCTCAGTGAGAAGGGATCTCGTACAAAGACAGGAGCCAGGCAGGTGGGCTGTGGTCACTGGCTACATTTTTAAACAACCTCGTGAGAAATCGAATCAAGTGTGCATCTAGTGACAATGACTCCAGCAGATACAACTTAAATCTCTGGTCACTGGCTTGTAATCAGGTGAGCACAACAGTTCTCAGGGAAGGTCCTGTCCTGTAGATAAGGGGTCCCAGCTACCCTGCTTCCATCACTGCTTGAACCTCTTGTCTGTGCTCTTCCACTCCCTGAAACACACTGCATCCCACTGCTGAGGAAGGGATTCTTTTTCCCAGATCCACACGGAAAACAGAGACTAAATGCAAGACTGCCCGCTTGCATTGTCCAAGGATAAATTAGGTGATTTGCTCTGAGTACCCAGCACTTGCAGCACTTGTTCAACTGTTGCTCTTCCTGACATCCCCTGGTCTTCTCGTAGGGAAAAAGAAAAAGCATTGGTGCCTGCAGGTTGTCTCAGAGCCTGGTAGCTGGCTCTTCCCCAGCAAGAATGGCCCATAGCACACCCACCCTGCCCTGTGTCTTAGCTGGCAATCATTGCTAGTGGAATCACTCATTCATTTTATAAGCATTGATCATGTACCTATAATGTGCTAATTACTGTCCTAGACCTTAGGGAGGAAGTCCCCCTTGTACTCCAGTGGAATTATTACATAAATGTTCCCAGATATGTCACTTTTAAAACCCTTTCTATTGGGGAATAATTTTAGATATACAGAGGAGTTGCAAAAATAGTGCTTAGTGTTCCCATATGCCCATCACCTTCTCTCCTCTTCTGTTAATGTCTTACATAACCGTGGTACATTTATCAAAATTGAGAAATTAACATTTGTATAATACTAATAACTGAACTAGTCTTTATTTGGATGTCACTGTTTTTTAATGTTGCATTGTTGAAAGTATTTCTTAGGCAGGCCTTTATCATACAAAGGCTGCCTTCATTTTCATCTCCGTCTGTAGAATCACTGAGTAATAGCACCCAGAGGAGATGAGTCATCATCTTACTTGGTGTTTGAGCCTCAGTTTCTCAATCCGTAAAATGGACCAATGTAATTATATATGTAGCACAAAGACGTACATACAGCAGACCCTAGATTGTCTGTCTGTTTCCCTTCTTCCTCTGACAGATAACACAGTGAGCGATTCACATCCTGACATAGATTCCTGGAGTCAGGAGTCAAAGCAACATGTTCTGGCTTCCTATTTATTCTACAATGAGAATGTTAGTAAGTGGTACTATCCTCGTTTTATAGATTAAAAGACAGGCTCCACGCGATCATACCACCTTTATTTTTACTTAAAAGAATATTCCATCTGGGACATGGACAAGTGAAACAAGCTGGACCCCCTGTGTTTATCCATACACAGGCAAATGGATACATGAGGGGGACTTAACCCGAAGAGTGACTGTGACTTCAGGGAGTGATTGATCACTTTCCTATGATGCCTATTCTGTAAAATTGGGAATTACTGGTAATCTATTTAAAAGGAATATTTTTTACAACAATCTTAATATTTCTCTGGGAAAATGGCAGAAATAATTTAAGATGCTAGATTAATGACATATTTCTGAAACAATTTATTTAATAAGTACTATTGTCTACAGAAAAAAAGAAATTCTAAATTTGTCTAATGCTTATGGAGCAAACACCTCATTTTTAACTCTACAATAAATAGGAACATGTAGTAAAGACTTTGCCAGATTTACACATTTTTTATATTTGTGCATAATTTCCTTTTTTAATATTAGTCTTGCTAGTATTACACTAAGTTGACCCATCGTTATTTGCATAAGACTTTTCATATTTAATTCTCAGTTGTTTCATAGTTTGTTTATATTATTGGTGATATAAATAATACTGATATTAATATATCTTTGAGATAAGTGGCTTATACACACTTATAAAAAGCCCAGAGAACTAACATTTTTTCATAAACTTGAAAGAAAATGTATTTATTTTTTTAATTTTGAGCTGAAAATTCACTGGGGAGTCATTATCTTGCTTATGGTGCACACGCATGTATTTCACAGAAGTACTGTTTTGATGTGTTTGATTGCAAAGTGCTGACTAGAACCCTGGGGTGTTACGTGACACAGAGTAGACATACCATATCTCCTTTAAAACATTTTTTTTAAATCAAGAACTCTAAAACATATCCGACCCAGGGTTTTGAATATGGGATTGTGAACCAGCACTGCTTTAAAAAAAAAAAATTTTTTTGAGTTACTTACGTTTGGTAAGTTTCTAGTAGTGAGATTCCTGGCCTAAAGGGCACAAATGTTTTTTGTGCAATACCATTAGTAATTTTTCAGGATATGTCTTTCCTTGCAACCTCTCCAGCACTCAATTTTATTTTCAAAATAAAGTTCGTTAGTCTTAACAGGATTAAAATAATAGCAGTTGGTATTTTAATTTGCTTTTACTTAGATACTAGCAAATTTAAGCATTTTTACAAATTATGACTTCAAGAAAATAATTTTGTGACATATGGGGCTCAGAGTTGTAGAAAGCTCGCATTACAGTACCTTTGTGTGATGTGTCTGGAATTTTTTCACATATTTACCCACCATCTTTAGTTATTGTTAGCTACTCGTATTATCTGCCATATATAGTGATCCTTGCCCCTCACACTTACCACAAATATTTATCCAGGACGTTTTTTAGCCTTTAGTTGTATTGGTTTTCATGCTACAAAAGTCAGGTCTTTTAGCTTTTACCTAATAAGCCCTTCAACAGCTCTGATTATTAGAAAACTACCAGTTCTGATAGCTAACTAATATCTTTTCAGAATGAATTAAAAATAATATCTTTACCGTCTTTTGATTGAAAAAAATAAATTTATGACCCAGTTTGAGTAGAAAACTCATTTCATTTTCAGTAAACCACTAGTTTGTCATTAATGTTTATAATATAAAATCTAGTCAGATAATGTCAAAACTCAAACTTGGCTTATTAACTACAACTGATCTTGATCGCACCTTTCTCTGTTCCTTTTATAAAGATTTTCACAACTCTGAGGCTTTGTCTTATGACATGCTATCCTCATAAGGACATATACTTCTAAATTTGCAAAAAAATTACCAAGTATTGTTTAGATATACGTTCATGTGTTGTAAAAATGTTAAAACATGCAAGAGAAGGATAAACATCAAATCAGGGGCAGGATTACTCGTGGCGCAGAAGGATAGTGGTAAGAGTAGGCAGGAATACAGGATTGGGCTGTGTGTAACTCTCGAATGTCTTGCTCCTTTTTTATATCTTAAGCTGGATGGGAGTTACATGGATTTTTGTTATACTATTCTTTGCATCTTTCTGTATGGCTGAAATGATGAGCCATACATTTATGATGGTGACATACACGAATGGACACATGTATGCATGTATTTTGTTGGGCCCTGCCACAGTGAAGTCTGGGTAGAATCCAGGAATCTGCAACTTAGATAAGCATCCCAGCAGCCAGAGAAAGGAATGACCTGAAAGGTACAAACATAGCTGTGTCCCTGAAGCTTTTCTAGCTTAGTAAATGAAAAACATTCATGATGACCAAAAAGATGTAAGTAGCACCAAAAAAATACCAAAAATAATGTGTTTATTTTTATAAGTACTATTACACTTGACCCACTGGATGTGGGTCAAGGCGGAGCAGTGTTGAGACAGGGGTATATTTATTGATTCATTCAAGATTCTGTCGAAGATTATTTCGTGCGATATTACACAGAATCCTGGGAATAGCATTGAACAGGTGGTTAAAGTCTCTGCCACCATGGTTTATATTTTTATATCAACAACGATTCACATAGGCCAGACATGATGGAGCTTTCTCTCTCAAACCACTTGGCCGAAGGGCTTTTCCCAGAGAAACATATATGCATTCAGTAGCAAGGGTGTGTCCTGAGTGCTAGCCTCAGAGCCACAGTGGTGAACAGAGGTGTTCAGTTCATGGTCCCCAGGTGCTTCTGTGCAAGTGCAGGGAGGAGCAGACCAGGTATGAAGCAGCAGAGGGCCTCACAGTAGCCATGGGTGCCAAGGGTGGTCAGGTCGCCAGGCTGAGTCCTAGGTCAGTGGAGCACTTCCATTTTGCTTCTGGCTGATGTAAGAAGATTTGGGAGCTTGGCAAATTATCCATAAATTTGATTGCCATCTTTCCAAATAAGGAGATATATAAAGAATGAATAAGTTACAGAAAATTGCAAGTTTTTGACATATCTTCAACACTATGAACTCTTGGAAAACCTACATGATTTGGGGATATTAATATGTCACTTGTGATAATTTTCCTTTCCAAAGTGCTTTTTAAAAAATATAGTGGTTTTAAATAAACAAATGCAAAAAGCTTTTTTACGACCTGATTATACATCTTGCTTTAGGTAGTTTATATTCTTTTTTCTCTGATGAGATGATGCTCTATCTTAATTAAATAAAACTTAGAACATTTATAATAAAAGTTTAAAGAAGAAAAAGAGAAGTCCAAAAATACAACCAGAGAAAGTGATCAATACTTTTATATATTTCCTTATCATTCTTTGTTTTAAAATAAAAAAGTTTAATTTGAGTTATTCTTATATAATTAAATTTATCTCAAAAAATTAAAACTTTTTAAAATTAATGTAATTTTTAAGTTATAGAGGAAACATAGGCTTCCAAGTGAAGATGTCAGGCTATACACATACATTAGTCTCCACCAGCTCACAAGCTTTGTAAACATTGGTATGGGGTACACTCTGTGTGGAGTCATGTTCCAAATGCCTTGTTTACATTGACTTAATCCTCACAATGACACTGTGAATTAGACACTGTTATTATCCCCATTTTATAGTTGAAGACACTGAGATAACATCATAATGCTAGTTAGTGGAGGGGCTGATACTTGAACTCAGGACTCGGGCAACTTGGCCGAAGTCTGTGCTAAAAATGATAAAGTGTGTGTGTTTTTTTAATGGAATATGTGAATAAATTCACAGCATCAAGGAGAAAAAAAAGGGAGCCATCCACGCCTGAAGGCAAAAAGAAAATGAGCCAGTAGGTGGGTAGAACCCCAGAGGATGGGGCGGGCTGGTGTGGGAGGGAATTCTGCAGGCCCAGCAGCGGAGCAGAAGCCCACAGGCAGATGGAGGGAAGGAGGAGGGGGTTTGACTGAAAGTTTAGCAACTGCTCCCTAGGTTAGTTCCTTTCTTGTTTTCTTGTTTCTCTTCTGATCTCTCCATCCTGATGAGAACAGAGCTCATGGGCCTCAGCATTTTCCATGGCAGAAGGGTGGGGGACATATCTCTAAAGAAGTTAAATGGTGGCAGGGAAATTCCAGACAATAGTCCTGCTTGTTGCTCACTGACCCGCCAGGTAAGAGTTACGTGGGACGCCTTACATGATCCACCACCTTCTAGGGAACATTCCTGCTCACAGTAGAACCTGGCAGAGAAACAGGCTTACAAACCAGGGTAGAGTACGCATGTCAGACAGCCCAGGGAAAAAAATCCTGAGTCTTCTTTCTTAAATAGGAATGTTTTGTTTCCAAAAATCCATTAGCATTTCATTGTCAATTTCTTTTTGATTATTTATGTTGGTGAGGTACTTGGAGCACAGAAGAAGTGTTAAGAGATGGCTCTTTCCCTGAATATAAATGCAAACAACCTTTAGCAAATATGAAGTGCTAATTTACCTAAGGCTTTAGGAAGGAAGAAGCGTTTAAATCTGGGTGCTGTGCTTTTACTTTGTTGTGTGGTTTCCAGCAGCATAACATAAATGCACAAGCGCACTCTCCTCAGCTTAGAATCGTAAGGTTGCATTTTCCCCCTTTCAAATATTTTCCTGCCAATGTACTTCAGAGTCCCTGTTTCTGCTAACACCACTGTTACTTTAATGTCAAGGACATGATAGAAATATTTATGTTGTATTCTCTGTGCCAAAGGAAGTAGTTAAATATGTGGGCTGCAGAAGCGAACTGTTGCCAGCCACACAGCTCCCAGCAGTTCCACAAAGGCAAGGATGAGGGGCAGTCATCTGGAAAGGTGAGCATACCCCTCACAGCAGCAAATCAGGCGAAGACAAAAGCACACAGTGCATGAAGTTTCAAGGTGCTTCGTGTTCAAATCAGTGCCAAATTTTAGAAAGAAGGTTGTGTTTGTGTGTGTGTGTGTGTGTGTGTGTGTGTGTGTGTGTGATTGCACCCTCCAGTGAAGAGGCACCATAAACAGGAACTAGAATCACACGACCCTGTGGGACCATCTGGAGACTACAGGGTTGAATTTCGAATGTTTGCCACCTGTTTCAGTTTCCTTATACATAAAATGAGAATAATAATGATACTGACCTTGTCAAATTGCTACTAATTTAAGTTTCTAATCTCTCATCTCTTTCAGAGTAGAGGATTAAATGAATTCATGCATGTTAGAGTTAATACACATGAGGAGAGATTTTGGTACATGCAAAGTACTTAAATAAAGACATAGCTATCACCATCCCCACCATCACCATCCCCATTATCACCACCACCATCTTCACCTTCAGGATCGCCATCACCACCATCACATCATCAACACCATCAACACCATTATCACCATCACCACCATCACCATCACCATCATCAACACCATCACCACCATCATCTGTGAGCTGTTTCTACCATAAAGTGAGTAATGAACAATAAATCCAAAGCGGGTAACTGTAAATGCTCCTGAAATACTGCTGAGGCCTCAGATATTTTTCTGTTGGATGTACCTCTTAATGCACCTCCATATTAACACACTTACAGATTAATTCTGGCCACCCCCAAATCTAATTTTTTAAACTTTTATTAGTATATGAAAAACTACTTCATCTTCTAAATTCCTGCTTTTTAGTATTTATCATTTCTGATACAAAATAGGCAAACCAAAATATCAGCTATTGATTCCGAAATGCCTCACGTTTCCAAATCAAAATCGGTCTCATTCTTTCCTTAGCATTTGTTAGCCACTCACAGTTCTCGAGGTTACATGGAGTAACTCTTCTCTCATATAACTTTTGTGCCAAAGAGGTAGACAACACACCTCATGGATTGTGTTAGGTGGAGAATCTCAGATGTAGAGTTACTGGTTTGACACTTCCTAGTCCTCACTCACCTATTTAAGCTTCTCTAGGGGCGGCTGAATGGGGGGTATGGGATGCCTGCAGATGTGAGCTGGGTGTTGAAGACTCAGGAAGGTGTGGAGGATGGCGTGGAGATGGAAACAGGGCAGAAATGAAGAAGTGAGCAAGACTCTGTTTGACTGGAGTGCAAAATGCAGACTGAGACGCCAGTGCAGGGAGGGAGTCCTAGTTTTCCCAGAGACCAGTGAATGGACTTGAAGGAGTTAGGAAGAATTAGCTGAGTTTCATATGAAAAATCAAAGGGATTCCAAACAAAATGGTGAGACATTGGCAAGTGAAAAGTGAAAAAGATTTCCAGTCCTAGGAATTTCCATGGACTCTCTCAAAAGTGCCAGCTAAGGGAGAAGGAGGCTGGGCTTCACTTGCTGGGTGTCTGGCCCCCCTGGCTGCTGGTGAGTTCAGGCCAGCTGGGCTGCCCAACACCCCCGGGATCTCCCGCCTGAGTCAACCATGCTGACGCTAAGCCTGGACCTCAGACTTCTCAAGGGCAAATTCGTTTCCGTACCTGGAGAATAGGGTGGTTTCAATCGACCCGTGAGTTCCACTGAGACCTCATGAGCTTTTAATGGGACACACAGGAAGTACAAAGCACAGCCTGCACGTTTTCATCAACTTCTGAGTGGAGCTCTGTGACTGTCACAGGGATTTTTCCTTTTCTGATGCAGGTACTTTTTGTCTCTGCTTCTGCTGGCCAGTTCCATTTCAGACTCAATCTTTTGACTCATTTCTGATATTTAGATTTTCCCACAATTTCCCCTAAGTCTGACCCTGCACAGAACGTGGTGTGAGGAGCAGGGAGACACAGAGGCACTGGTATGCAGAGCCCCCGTTCCCACCTGCAGGGCCCACCGTAGTGCCTGTGCTCAGGACACACTGCTAGTCTGTTACTGTCCTCAGCTGCTGTCAGCAGAAGCGGGGTGCTGAGATGACCCACCTTTAAGTGCTACAGCAGGAAAATATGGCTCCAAGTGTGCCTTCACCAAGCCTCTCAGGGTCTCAGAGAAGAACACAGCAGGAGCTCAGGGGCAGGACATGAGCTGTACTCTCTCCCGGGGGACAGAAGAGCGGAGCCATGGCCCCAGTGGGTGCTGTCTTCATCTGCGAGCACATTAGACATTCATGGATGTCACATTTCACAGACCCAGAGTCACAACATATCAAGCACCTTTCCCACTGGTCTTCAGTATTTTCTGCAGGCTGAGTTACACTTTCACCCTTGGATTCCATGAGGCATTCCTAAATCTTCAGAAAACCTTCATCTTGTCTGCTTTTGTACCTCCAGAGTCAGTGTGGCAGGCAGTGTCTCCAGTGGCTTCTCTGATCCCCGCCTCTGGGAAGGCACACCTGTGTGATCTCTCTCTGTAGGTGTGAGCTGGAACTGAGGGCAGCAAAAGTGAAGGCACACCCCTTTGAGATGAGGCCATGAAGACTGTGGGTCTGTGCTGCTCACATGCCTCCCCTCCCCTCCCCTCTGGGTGTCCTTAATGAAGCAGTGACCTGGTTGGGAGCTGCCTGGTAGAGAGGCCGAGGCAACCAGGTGGAGGTAGGAGACTGGCAGGACTTCCTTTCTGGTCACAACCCTGCTGACCAAAGCAGGATTTGATCCAGACAGGACGAAGTGAAGAAACCGGCCAACACCAGCAGATGGTGATAAAAGTGATCCCTAGCTGCCTTCATTGCTCGTCAGCATAGATAGTCCCACCAGCGCTATGACAATGAACAAATGCCATGGCAGCAACTCGGAAGTTATCATCCCTTTCCTAGAAAGTTATAAATAACCCGCCCCTCAATTTGCATGTGCCTGCCCCTTAATTTACATGTAATTGAAAGTGGGTAAAATTACGTATAAATACAGTTGCCTGCAGCCCAGGCACTGCTGAATGTGGGTGTACTGCCTATGAGTTAGCCCTGCTCTGCAAGGAGCAGTATCATCCAATAAAATATTGCTGTCTAACACCCCTGGAGTTCCTTCCTTGGTGAAGCCAAGGACCCTCTCAGGCTAAGCCCCAAATTTGGGGCTTGCCTGTTCTGCATCAAGGTGAGTGAACTGGTCTCCTGAGGATCCCAGGACCATGGGCCCAACTGTGCTGCACTTGGGCTCCTGGCCCAGACACTGCAAGATACAAATTTGGCCCCACTTTAAACATCTAGATTTTGGGATAATTTGTTATGTTTGGG
The DNA here is from genome assembly GCA_004027835.1 of Alouatta palliata. NCBI lineage: Eukaryota > Metazoa > Chordata > Mammalia > Primates > Atelidae > Alouatta > Alouatta palliata. The sequence continues at coordinate 22,988 of PVKV010003150.1, forward strand.
ATAATTTGTTATATGACATAACATATGTTATGATATGAATTATACAATAATTCTGCAATCATTTACTTCATTTTCTTAAATTAGTAAAACCCAAACATTTCAAACTGGTAAGAGACACAGTTTTAATTGGCAGTCCCTTTGCCAAACATTCCACATGAGGTATTCATCATTAAGCCTCTCTCTGTTCATGAAACACCACGAAAAACCCAGAATATCATATTGCAGAAGTTTACAAAATGCTCATGTATTCGTTTCTTAGATTAGAACCCCTAGGGAGCCTGTGAAGAAGGAAACACTGTACAGAACCTGACACATTAGCATTATTCAGTGTCAACATGGAAGTAAGAGAGTCACCTGTTAAGAGATGCCACTCAATACAGGAACTACATTACCTGGAGAGACTTGTCCTTCGATGCTTTTCTTTCATTCTGGTGGGAAACTCATTACTAAAATTCTACCACATTAGAGAATTGCATGCCCATTTATGCTGTATCTACACATACACATTTTACAAGGTGTGCCTGTATCTATGTGTAGCTGTCAACTGTCTTTAAGATGAAATTCATACTTTACTGAGAGTCTTGTTGTTAGCATTTAAGAGAAATTTTGATAGCATTTCAATTTATTATCAATTAAATATTTTTGAATGACACCTGAAACTACCCAGATTGTGGGTAACCAAAAACAGTTTAGCCATTAGAAATGCAACTTATAAGTCAATGTCATCTAGAGTGGAATCTTTAGCAAATTAAATAATGTGCTCTCAAGAGCAGTGCCCAGGGAGCCCATGGCAGACCGAGCACTCATCACAATGGTCCCTGTATGTATGTGGTGGTGGGTCCACTTTTGGACTCCATTCAGCCATCTGAGCCACTGCAGAACCCAGGACCAGGCTCCGAGGAGAGGGCCAGATGAGAGGGCAGTGTTAGCACAGGGACCCTAAGGGAAGAATTTCATTTCATGTTACAGAAGCTTTATGTGACTATCCTTCCCTTTTTTCCCTAAGTCAGAATTTTAATTTTATTTTAAATAGAAATGTAAGAATGCTCAGGTTTTACTTTAAAAATAGACATAATTTTAATTTTAGTTTTTAGAGTTTTTTCCCACCACAGATGCTAACTTGCTTAAATTTAAACTAAATGACTTTCAATAATTTATTATAGGCTGAAAATTTTGGATAACATCCTTTAAGTGACACAACCTCATTTAATTCACAGAAGTAAAGAATTTCTTGGCATCTACAATGTTGTTATACTTAGAAATGCTCATGGTTACACACATTTTTTCCCATATTGAAATGAGCATAGTAACAACTAACTAGAAATAAGGAAACAGACAATAATTCTTCTACAATCATTTACTTCATTTTCTTAAATTAGTAAAACTCGAACATGTCAAACAAGTAAGAGACACAGTTTTAATTGGCAGTCCCTTTGCCAAACATTTACATGAGGTATTCGTTAGGCCTCTCTCTGCTCATGAAGACCATGAAAAGCCCAGGACTGTTCACAGGGCATGTGATTTATGTGCCAGTGCAGTACTGCTCAAAGAGAAAACAAGCCACAGAGAACATTTGCTGTGCAGTTACCTGATGCGCATGATCACCTGCAGCAGCTGTTTTCATTCAGTACCTGAAGAATTGCCCTTCTTTGAGTGTTTACGAACCTACTTTTCCTTCTACTGCACACTGAGCTCCCGAAGGCACCAGGGCATGCTCCATTTATACCCTGGCGCACACAGTAGGTGCTTACTAAGTGACTGTGGAATGGAACCTCGAATATTTTTGAAACACAGATTTGGAAACATCTTCCCAAAAACCAAACTACAACAAATCATTTCCCTGGTATGAAAGAATGAAGGCCAGTACTACTAAACTAATACTATTAATACTAACTAAAATTACTAATACTAACACTATACTCATTATAGCATTTCAGCAAAGTGCTATTGGAGACAAATATTGCTTTATAAGTAGTTTTTGAAAAACATAGATTTACATTTTAGTATAATGGTATAATAGTTCCAGGAGTATAGGCAACCAAAAGCTTCTCTCTCTCTCTCTCTCTCTCTCTCTCTATATATATATATATATATGTGTGTGTGTGTGTGTGTGTGTGTGTGTGTATACACACATACATACACATATATACATATATATATACACACACATATGAATATAAGAATAAATGCATATATTTGTGAATATAAAACAGTTATATGAGTTAATTGGTTAAGAATATGGATTTTTGGATTCAGGGAGCTACAACCCTACTCTATTTACCATGTGAATCTGGGAAAGTCACTTAACCTCCTGGAGCCTCGGTTCTCTCATCTATAAAATGATGATAGTAATAGTCCCTTATTGATTATGCTGTTTTAAGAATTAATTAGATAAGGCATATAACCCACTTAGCTGATGATCCTTTTGGGATCAAAAACAGAGATATTTCACTTCCATCTGAACACACGGCTTACATCAAATCACTTAATCAATCCAGAATTAGGACTTCTGGGACTCAATAAATAAGCTTCTCTCAGCAGCCTATATCTTTAATTTTATTATGAGACATTGTAAAAATAGGTTTTTGTTTTAATAACAAAAATTTACAACTGAAAAACGCCTCAAGCATTAAAGTAGTTTTATGGAGAGAGGCACACGTTAAGCTTCTCTGACACATCCTCTCTGAAGATGGACTTGTGTTGTCCACTCACAGGAAACGGGGTGGGATTGGCACCCTGCAGTACCAGGATGGCCTGTGACCTGAGGAGAATCAAAGGCTTGACTCTGTCTGTGCTTTGCTGAAAGTGGTCTGAATTCTCATGAAAAACAGAACTTTTAATGAAATCACCTAGTGGCAATTATTATTTCATGTTAATAGGTTCCCAACTCTCACCATATTGTAAAATAACCCTTGCACGTTATCAGTGTTAAAGAGCTAAATGGAAGTTGCTTGTAAGGTTTGTAGAAAACACAGTTGCCCTGGGGTAAGAAGGTACTTGAAATGACCCCGCAGTGGGAGCACCTGCAAAGAAAGTTTCTCCCTATTGCTGTCATTCTGTCTTCACTTAAACATGTTACTATTAGAATCATTCTTTTCCTGAAAATACAGCACAAAACTCTAGTCTTTATTATCAAATAAGCTTCAAAGCTGTTCTGTACCTAGTAATTTGGAGGAATGGATGATCAACAGTGATTTAAACCAAGAAACAGTAGGGTTGGAATTGTTGCAAGACTGCAAAGGGAGAGGATTAGGCTGAGAGCTGTTTGTAGGAAATGGACAGGGTAAGAGTGGGCAGCTGGTTTGGAAAAGAGGCAGGAGGCAGAGGCTGCTGCGTGGCTGGGGGCAGCCCCCGCAGGTCACAGCAGAGAATCCAGTCCCCTGTTCCAGAGTCGCACAGCTCCTGACAGGACTTAGGGGTAGTTCTGAAGAAAGCACGGGACAAGAAGCAGGAAAATGTGTATCGAGGTGTCCAGCACCTATTTCCCTGCAATTCTCCCTCTACCTGTTCCTCCCTCGTGGAAGGCCAATTTTCCAGCGTGTGAGCTCCTGTCTGGTGGCAGGTCCCCGGGGAGACACATGGACTCCTTCAGGACTCTTAGAGCCCGGCTCAGCGTCCTAAAGAAAACCCGTACTGAATGCAATCCAAACAGCTCAGACAATACCAGCAAACGAGGCCCCGGGAAATACCAAAGATTCGTTCTCAAAATTACTTGACAAAAATCATTTGATAAAAGTTATTTGACAAAAAGATAATGCTAGAAATATTAGACATTATTTTTAAACTGTGTTAAGAAAAACATTGGGAAAGTCCTTTTGGGAAGATGGAGGTTTGTAGAAAGATTTTCTCTTATTAATTTCCTATTTTAAAAAATAGTTTTAGAGAAGGCTATGCCTTCACATTGTTCACAAATTTTTTAAAAATTATAAAAAGTCATATATGAACAGTCTTCCCCCATCTATGTTTACCATTCACCGTTATTACACACTACCCTAAAATACCTAATCACAGCCAGGTGCAGTGAGTGGTTCACACCTGTAATCCCAGTACTTTGGGAGGCTAAGGTGGGCAGATCACAAGGTCAGGAGTTCCAGACCAGCCTGGCCAATACGATGAAACACCATCTCTACTAAAAATACAAAAATGAGCCGGGCATGGTGGCGGGCGCCTGTAGTCCCAGCTACTTGGAAAGTTGAGGCAGAAGAATCGCTTGAACCCAGGAGGTGGAGGTTACATTGAGCCAAGATCAGGCCAATGCGCTCCAGCCTGGCGACAGAGCGAGACTCTATCTCAGAGAAGAAAGAAAAAAAAAAAAAAAAAAACTAACCACGGTTACTATTTTCTTTCTAGATTCTTCTAGATTTTTATTAATGTACAAAGACATATGAATATACATCTTGAACTATTATAACACTGTTGTAAATCTTTGTATTTTTCTTTTAATATTGTGTCTTTGAGAGCGTTTGGATTCTATTTGTAGACTTCGTTCTTTTTGTAACTGCATGGACAGTCAGCTTCACGTAACTGGTTCCATGCTGACGGACCATCAGTCTTTGCTATTGCAGGCAATACCACACTGAATGTGCACACATGGCAAGTTGTTTTAAGATATTCAAATCTTTCCAGTTTTCATGGGTATTGTCAAACTGTTCTCCATCGGCAATGTATAAAATGGGCCTGGTTTCTTAATATCCCACAAGCAGAATGTGTCATCAAATATTTGAATTTTGTCCAGTCTTATATGAAAAATGGCATCTCCATGAGGGAGAACGAGTATATTCCATCTGTTTCTTTTTATTATTATTATTATGATTCACTGTTATTTCTTTATTTGTGAACCGAATATCCATATCCTTTGTTCTCCCTGACCCTGCTTTTTTCATTAGGTTGCTAATTTGGAGGGCAGTAGCAAGATCTAAGCTCACAGCAACCTCTGCCTCCCGGGTTCAAGTGATCGTCCTGCCTCAGCCTCCTCAGTGGCTGGGATTACAGGCGCCTGCCACCATGCTCAGCCTAGAATGCTAATCTTTTTCTTGTTGGTTTCCAGGAGGTATGGTACAAGCTGCATTTTTTTTTTTCATTTCAGGCGTTGCCTTTTAATTTTGTTTATCATGTGTTGGCTATGAAGAATATTGTTTTTAGTCAAATATATCTTAAACATACATTTTATGTCTTCTGAATTTTGAAATATGCTTAGAAAGGCCATTTCTATGTCGAATTTATAAAAGAATTCTCACTTTTTTTTTCTAGTATCTTTATGGTTTCCTTATTTCCATTTAAATGTTTTATTCATTTGAAATGTGTCTTGGGGTATAGCATAGGGTACTGATCCACTTTTCTGTATGACACCAAAATGCATTTATTGACTAGTCCATTCAAATATATAAACTTCTGGCTCACGCCTGTAATCCCAGCACTTTGGGAGGCTGAGGTGGACGGATCATGAAGTCAGGAGATGGAGACCATCCTGGCTAACATGGTGAAACCAGTCTCTACTAAAAGTACAAAAAATTAGCCTGGCATGGTGGCAGGTGCCTGTAATCCCAGCTACTAGGCAGGAGAATTGCTTGAACCCAGGAGACAGAGGTTGCAGTGAGCCAATATTGTGCCACTGCACTCCAGCCTGGTGACAGGGGGAGACTCTGTCTCAAAAAAAAAAAAAAAAAATCAAATATACAGACTTCTTTTGTGCATTTGGATCTATTTGATCTGTTTCTGGACTTTCTAATCTGTTGAATTGATTTATATGTCTATCATCTGTCTTTGTGATTCTGTTTCAATTACTGAGGTTTTATAATATGTTTTATAATGTCTAGTAGGGCAATTTTCAACTTATTTATTTTGCCATATAACCTTTGGAGTCACCCTGTCTAATTAAAAATAATTTTTATGTTTATTAGAATGATGACATAATTTAGAATTGACAACTTTACAATGTTTTTTTTTCAGAAAACATAATATTGTGTTTGATTTCTAATTTTTTAAAGTATGCACTATGAAAATTTCAAGCTTATTTGAGGTCTCCAGAGACAAAAATCTGTAAGTGATAGGAAATTGAAGTATCCATATGTATCATTTATTTGATGAACATATATTCTTCACCAGAACTGTCATTAATAACACTAAGTGGAAGGTTATGATTGATGCTAAATTATCTTGACTTTTTCATGAAATTAAAACTTAAAAATAGGATTTAGGTTTTCCTGACTCAATTTTTCAGTTAAAAATACCAGGCCAGGTACAGTGGCTCACACCTGTAATCCCAGCTCTTTGGGAGACTGAGGCAGGTGGATCACGAAGTCAGGAGTTTGAGACCAGCCTGGCCAACATGGTGAAACCCTGTCTCTACTAAAAATACAAAAATTTGCCAGTGTGGTGGTGCGTACCTGTAATCCCAGCTACTCAGGAGGCTGAGGCAGAAGAATTGCTTCAACCCGGGAGGCGGAGGTTACAGTGAACCTAGATTGCGCCATTGCACTCCAGCCTGGGTGACAGAGCAAGACTCCATCTTGAAAAAAACAAAAGAAAAAAAACCCCAGGATTTAATGAGGCAATCTCTAAAAAGTTCTTCCATTCCCAACATGGTTGCAAAATCTGGTGTGCACAGTCTCCACTGAAATGGCTTACAGAGACAGATGCTCATTTTTGCTTTGAAAGTCCGATTCTTCTCCTCACCATGTTGTAAAGTGTTGAAAAGCACGCATTTGCTTATAGAAAAATGAAAACATATCACATATGTTGAATTATTGGTAAATGTAGGCATCTGAGGAGACAAGGCGATTTGAGACCACACTGTCGGCCCAATGCTGATGATGTCAGGGGGGCCAGTGTCCACATTCCACGGCCGGGAAGCAGTCCTGCTCCGTGCCCATAGCAGGGGGCCCAGGAACTATGAGATTCGCTACTTTGAAGAGTTCTTTTGAAATAATATGGAGGATTCTTTTCTGGGAGAGGTCCAAAAATACATTTTAAAAAGATGGGATGAAGTGTTTTATATACCCTTGGGAAGGTATTTTTAATAACCTCAGATGGGTTTTATAAGTTTCCTGAGCCACAACCTAACAGATAAGCTCACTGACAGAGGGACAGCATAGAGAGAACATTCTGAATCTCTAGTGGAGCTCCCATCGCCTTGAGATGGAATCAGTCCAGGTGAGAAGCTGCCTTTCACAGGGCCAGGTCAGCAGTCTGGCATCCATCAAGGTAGGCCGCCTGATTTGCTTTGCTCTTCTCTGATGGAGAGAAGGAACAGACTGTCTGAGACCCTACAGAGCCCACAGTTTGTCTCTTTCAACTCTGCACCATGGCTCCAAGGTGCAAGCCCACTTTCCACATGAAGAAAGAAATATTAAGGCTTAACACACTGCAGTGAATAACCTCAATGACAGATTTCTAAGGACAACTTCCAACTAATGATATTTTTTCACGCATAGGATAGATTATGACTTAGCGGCATCTGAAAGGAGTTTCCCTAAAGGTGAGCTAATCCAACCTCATCAGTGGAAATGTGGAAAACCCCACTCAAAGTAGTTTACAGGGAGGCCCAGGCATTTGGGCTCCGGGCTACACGGTGGATCTACTTCTTTTTCTACTGTCTTACTTTTCTTATGACTTTTAACAAATCCTGTTTGAAGTGGGCTGAAGAGTGAGCTCTAAAACTTGTCTAGTAAGTGGTATTATTTTTCGTTCCTTTTCCACTTGATTCCACATACAATTATTTTGAACTCAGTTGCATGTATTGGTTAAAATCAATGTAGTGAACCAGTGTCAGTATCGGTTTTAAAACTTTGCACATAAAGTCAAATCTGGTTCCACAGTAAAATGGATAGAATCTAATGCCATGACTCTTCTCCAGAAATAATTGTTTTCTTTGCAAACGAGAGCAAATTATTTCATGTTTTCCTCTTACCCTGTAGAGTTGATACAGCAAAACTACACTGCCACAAAGGTTTTTTATCTTGATTACAGTGAAGCTGAGATTTAAGTGATTATTCCTACACTATCTGACAGCCTAGAATTGAAAGTTATTTGAAGGCTGGCCAACCTCTCCCGCCTCCTCCCTGGGTCATTTCCTGCAGCCACTGAAAAACCAAACATGTGACTCCTCACACAGTGGAGGCCACTTAAAACTCCTCTCCAAGCCAATTTTTCCCAAAGATGGAATTGGCAGCTCAACCAATGCCAACACTGATGAATAAACACGTGGTTGTTACATTTCTACCCCTCAGATGTTTATCAGCATCATTCAGCTTCTGATTCTTCTGCTAGATCTGCTACTGGCCACGTAGAATTTTAATTTATTTCTTTGCTTTTTAAATTGTTTTATTATTTATTTTTAGAGACAGAGCCTCAGTCTATTTGCCAGGCTGCAGGTCGGTGGTGCAATCATAGCTCATTCTAACCTCAAATTCCTGGGCTGAAGCAATCCTCCCATCTCAGCCTCCTGAGTAGCTCGGACTATAGGTGTGCACCACCATGCCCAGCTGATTTTTGAATTTTCCTTTTGTACAGACAGAGTCTCACTACATTGCCTAGGCTGGTCTCAAATTCCTGGCCTCAAGGAATCATCCTGCCTTGGCTTCCCGAAGCATTGGGATTGCAGGAGTGAGCAGCCACACCCAGCTTCCTTGCTTTTTTGGTAGTCATTTTTCATTCCCTTTTCACTGTCAAGTTCTAAGCTTCTTACGAATATTTTTTTTTATAAATCAAGCTTTATTTCTGGGAAGAGGTTTATTACATATCAACAGACCATTTACAATATAGTGTCTTTTCCACATATTTTTGTACATTAAACAGCAAAATGATAGCATGTAGATCCCAGCCAGTGCAGTGATGCTCATGATACTAAAGTAACTCCTTAAAATGATGATGACCGTAGGTGACACTCTGTGAGCATTGCCACGTGCCAGGTGCCTCTCTTAGCACAGGCCCGCCGTGAGTAGGGCCCGTCGCAGACATCACTTTGTTCTCGTACCGGATCCTGCCCTGAATTTCCAAAGGGAATTTATTTATACCCTGGTAGCTACTCTCTTCAGGAAAATGAATTTCAATTTTTTTCCTTAACTTTGAATTGTGAAATACTTGAAAATGTGCGGTTTTGTACAAATTAACTTTTTTTTTTTAACCCCTCGGTCACATCCTAGATTAGAAGTGGTTTTAGGATTCATGCTAACAGAAGGCATCTGCTCTGACCTTGGCCTAAAGCATCTGCTCTGACCTTGGCATAAAACATCTGCTCAGACCTTGACCTTGGCACCAAGCATCTGCTCTGACCTTGGCATAAAGCATCCGCTCTGATCTTGACCTTAGCACCAAGCATCCGCTCTGACCGTGGCATTGTTTGCTTTCCTCCTCCCTCTACCTCTATCCCCTCTTTCTTCTCTTCCTGCCTCACTCCCTTCTTTCTACAGGCAGTTATTACTCAGTTCAGTTGTCATACTTCAAGAAGAGAAAATCAAGGTTGGCCAAGCTAACATGCTTTCCTAGTTTATAAAGATGTTTAGTGGATTGGGCCAGATTTTCTTATTTCCTTCTGTGTGCTTTTATCATAACACCAGGTAAGATGTTTTCAGTAAATATTTGTTGAATGGGTGAATGAATGACTTGTGTGTGCTCAGCATTTTGCTGATGCATTCAAAAGAATAAAATATAGAGATCCTGCTTGCTAGAGCAGAGGAAGATTAAGGGCTAACACTGGTTGCACTCCTACATTGTAGCTGGTGTTTTACTGAGGTCATCTCATTTGATCCTCTGATGTAGGCACCATTATTTTCATTTTAAAGATGAGAAAATCGAGTTCATAGAAATTCAGTGACTTGTCCCAGGTCCCACAGCTGGTGGTGGCAGGGAAGGGATTGAGTTGTGGGCTTTAAATTTATGTCAGCTCCAACTGCTTCAAAGCCTTTTCTGGTCTTCTCTTAAAAAGAGCTACATTCAAGCTAGAAGACAGGACTAAAAATGCAAGAAGGCAATATGAAACATGAAACTGAACTAGCCAAGTATCAAGACGCCCCGGAGAACCTCTATTGGCTTACACAATGGGAGAATGGGGCAGAGCCTTGGGAAGTTCCCACCTTTTGCAGCGGGGAGGAGCCTGGCCTCTCCTATTCCTGGGTAGCAACCTGGGATTCAATCTGAGGCGGGAAACCCACTAGCTGGACTCTTGCTTTGTTGAGAGTAACTGTTTCCCTTTTCTTTCCTTTTTCCCCAATAATTTCCATTTTTCTAACCTTTCAAAGTGTCTGCAAGCCTGATCTTTCCTGGCTGTGTGGCAAGAACGCTAAGGAGAAAGTCCTACAACAAAATGAGGCTAAATATCCTACAATCCTACCTCTGATAGAGAATTAAAATATTATAGAAATTCAGGCACACAAAATAAATCGGTGTGCACCTTGGGAATATTGAAAGTGACTCAGTCCATGCTCAGTTGACACAGGGTTTTCTTTCCTTCCTGAACCTCAGCCCAGCAGCCCTTCCACACGGGTCACCCACAAGATGTCTGCTGGGCCCATCACATCTTTGAAAGGACGTCTTTCAATTTTCCTTAATTTTTCTTGATAGAGAAGCCTGGCTTTTTCTTTAAATTTAGAATGGTCAACGTGAAGTTAAGACATCACATCACAAATAAATATTGTAAAAATAAATGGGAAAAGTAGGCTTGATTATTATAATTACATTTCTAGTAAAACTCATAAAATACAAAACACTTAGTGTTTTGATGCAAATAATTAATTTAAATGAGTATTTATTATATATGCTTTCATTAATAGAGTGGTGAAAGAAATATCACTTTTCAAAGAACGATGAGATGTAAAATAATATTAATGTTTAGAAAATACATCCCTATGTACAGCTGGAACTACCTTCTATAAGAAGTAACCATGTAACTAGTAAGTGATATTCTCTGTAATTATTCTTAATGGAAATTCCTGTAAAACTGGCCCTATTGTCCCATATAACTGATGTTTATGGTTTCTTTTGAATAAACATCAGAAATTTACTCTCTCAGTCTTACTTAAAACTCAACAAAGTTACATTTGTCTTATATGAGTTCCTTTCCCAGAAAACCAACCATCAGTCCTCCCAGAGAGTATCAATGACCTGAAACTCACCAGGCTGCCACATCTGGACAATGAGATGCCAGACCACTTATCAGTCACGATTGCCTATCCAACCACCTGCTTCCTGTTGACAAACTTATCTTCCGTACCTCTCCCTAATTCTGGATTTCCTGCATTTCTTCTCTGCTATATAAACCCCTGATTTTAGTTGGTTGGGGAGATGGATTTGAGACTGATCTCCCATCTCCTGGCTTGCAGCACCTGATTAAAGCTTTCTTTCCTGGCAATATATGTTGTCTGAGAGATTGGCTTTTTGTGCAGCAAGAAGCAGGACATAGATCAAATTCCTAGCATCTCAGTAACACCCAGGATGGTCTTTCTAAGTAATACCTTTTTAAAGGCTCATTACAACTTACTGTATGTCAGTGGTCACCAGATCTTGAGATTTCAGGAACATTTAAAAAAAAAAAAAAAAGCCAGATAGTAGTGGGCAGGGGAGGAGACAAGGTTGCCAATGTTTAATGTGGTACACCTATTCTGTAATTATATTTTACAATCACATTATACAATTATATATAAAATAGATCACTACAAAAGAAGTGAATTATAACACAAATATGTAATGAGGCCAATCAAATAAATATAGCTCTATAAAAATTTTGTCTATTTTTTTTTCTTATGTTACTACAGGCTGAAAACCTTTATTGCTAACAAACAATTGTTCACTTTTCTCTGTGACATATATTTGGCTTTCTCTAACCCATCTCTGGGATGGTGTTCCATGTGGTTCTACCCAAACAGCAGGTGCCCGTCCCTTCTGCTTCACACGTTCAAGGACTTAAATTCTCCAAACACACGTGCACACACACACGTAGAGACAGAGAATAAGGAGGAAGAAAAAAAGACAAAAACCCTCTCACTCAACAACTTTCAAAAGCTCTGGAACAAGGAAAAAGGAAATTATTTATGACAGAATTGGCCACAGATGAATACATATACTGGGTCAGAATTGTGTGATTCACTGACCCATGTGAGTCGGTCTGCATATAAGATTGCAGCTAGAGCATTTCCACCATTTCCAATGGAGGGAGATGGAATGCACACCCTACATCCGGTGTCTGTGTCTGTGTGGCTATGGCTGCCCTCATTTGTATCACATAACTTTTTCATCAGCCCTCTGCAGTGTCCCTGCTCACCTCGTTTTCTCCCTGGGGACATCACCATGGTGTTTTTCCTGACATCCCCTCACTCCATGATGTTCCTTTTATGTTTGAGATTCTGTTTTGTTTTGTTTTGTTTTGTTTTGTTTTGTTTTGTTTTGTTTGTCTGTTTGTTTTCTAGAAGAAATCTTACTCTGTCACCCAGGCTGGAGTGCAGTGGCACGATTTCGGCTCCTAACCCTCCCAGGTTCAAGCGATTCTTGTGCCTCAGCCTACCGAGTAGCTGAGATTAAAGGCACCCACCACGATGCCCAGCTCATTTTTGTATTTTTAGCAGAGATGCAGCTTTGGCGTGTTGGCCAGGCTGGTCTCGAACTTCTGACTTCAGGTGATCCGCCTGCCTCGGCCTCTCAAAGTGCTAGGATCACAGGTGTGAGCCACCAGGCCCAGTCTTGAGTATCTGTTTAAATATTTTATGTCACTTGTCCTTTCATATGTTTCCATCATGCCTGTCCAATCCAATCAGAAAGTTTTAGACAGCAGCATCTGGTCATGATGATGCAGCTTTGTATTAGACACAATATGTTGAAAAGCAGATTTTGGGGCGTTCTTATTTAGCCTGTGAACAACCAGCATAGAAAGCTTTTCATACATAGAATTGCTACCTCGTATTGAATGCTTACTGTGTTCCAGTTGTGTTCTAAGCAATGCACTTGGAGTAGTTAATTTGATCTTGACAACAATCATAAGGTGTAAGTTATTATTATCTCCATTTTATTATTTCTCACTTTACACATGAAGAAATAGGTTTAAGATCCCTGAGCTGGGAAGTGGTGGAATGAGTAGCAGGTTCAACATAAAACACTGCCTTTACGTCACAAATTTCAGTTCAGTGTAGATGGTAGGGAGAGCACCAGGAGAATCACAAGGTCCACTCCTGGTAACAGCTGTGCAGCAGAGGGATGAAGCTCTTGGCTCTGCCTGGGCAGACCTGGGGCCTGAGTCCACGCTCTGATACCTAGCTATTGCTCTTGGGTGTGTTACTCATCATCTTGAGTCTCAGTTTTACATAAGGACAATATTAGTGCTTTCCTCATATGCACTCCAGAAATGAGAGATATTATTATAAACATATTTAGAAAATCACACTGGCTTTTAATATATCCTACTGTTAAAATATGTTTGCAAAAAATCAAACAGCATAGATGGGGCAATACTCAATGATTATTCTCCTTATTGGAAAATCTATAAAAGTTTAGATACAGACTTTGTCATATTTCATTGCAATTACTTACATTGGAGCAACTGGTGGAAAACTTTTCATTTCTAGCTTCTAAAACATCTAGTGCTTTTCTTTTTCTAAAACATATCTTCTAAAACCCTGAGAAAATATTTTTAAGGACAGAGTCAGTGAAATACAAACGGGTAGAGAACAGCACAGCAATGGTCTCTCAGTTCCTAACTATTCTCAGCTTATTAGTCCCACTGTCCCCTCAGCTCCTGCTCCATAAGAACATGCTGGGCAAATGTCAAGTGACTGCTGGTGTGGGGAAGCAGTAACCCGCAGGTGTTGCTCAGAACCATGAGAATAGGTTTATTTCTAGCTGCTTCTGCACATCCTGTGTACCATAGGGCATTTGCTCACATTTACATGAAGTGTTTAGGCTAGAAAGAGGAAGTTTTCAATCAAGAAAGATTCAAACTTTTATATGATTATCTCATCTAGTTACATATTGCTTGTAAAGCCCTAGTAATAATTCTATTTATTTATTCATTTATTGTTATTGTTTTTGAGACAGAGTCTAGCTCTGTCACCAGGCTGGAGTGCAGTGATACGATCTCGGCTCACTGCAAACTCCACCTCCCAGTTTCAAGTGATTCTCCTGCCTCAGACTCCTGAGTAGCTGGGATTACAGGCACGCACTGCCATCGCCAGCTAATTTTTGTATTTTTAATAGAGACGGGGTTTCACCATGTTGACTAGGATGGTCTTTTTTTTTTTTTTTTTTTTTTGAGACAGAGTCTCACTCAGTCACCAGGCGCCAGGCTGGAGTGCAGTGGCACGACCTCGGCTCACTACAACCTCTGCCGCCCGGGTTCAAGCAATTCTCCTGCCTCAGCCTCCCGAGTAGCTGGGACTACAGACACGCGCCACCAGGCCCAGCTAATTTTTTTGTATTTTTAGTAGAGATGGGGTTTCATCATGTTGACCAAGATGGTCTTGATCTCCTGACCTCGTGATCCTCCCACCTTGGCCTCCCAAAGTGCTGGGATTACATGTGTGAACCACCATGCCCAGCCAATTCTATTTATTTTAAAGTTTGAAATGTCTTCTCCTCACTGTTAATTTGGCACAGAAGCCAAAGTTCAGTGCCTAATTGAAAACCTCTATATAAAATTTAGACAATGAACTGAAAATCCTATCAGATAATCTGAAGGCTCTTGCAAATTAAGGTCAATCCTGCAAGGGATTGCTTTGCTTTTGCAAACTGGTCAGGTTTTTTTTTGTTTTTGTTTTTAATGCCCCTGTTTTTATCGTTTATTAGTTATGTGGAAAACATGTGATCAGGCCGTGTCTGGAGGCTTGGATATTTTATGAGCCAGGAAAGGAAGTCAGCAGACCTGCAGGCTCAGCACTGATTCAACCTCTCCTTCCTGAGAGAAGCAGGCACTTCAGAGAGATTTAAATAAAAATGCAAAGACAGTGAGAAACAAATTGTAATACATGTGTTTAGTAGTTTGCCTTGTATTTAGAAACATTCCATTTATTAAAACTTTGGAGGCATGAAAATCCTATGTGGTACAGAGCTTTTTTATATATAGCCATTTGAAGATTATATTACATAAGATTTTGAATAAAAGAGATGCTAACTACTTGAGTCCTTCAAACTTTTTATTTTCTGTCTCACAAATAACATGCTCCACTTCTCATTTACATCTTTGGCTAAAATGAACAGAGATGCTTTCTTGTGCTTCTACATTAAAAAATGGGCTTTAGTATTTTGCTACTATCCTTTGGTCTATTTTGAGTACATTTTGTATAAGATGTAAGGTAGTAATTTATTTTAAGTGTCCTTCACTTAAAATAAATGGTCCTTAGAATTTTTCTCATTTATAGGGAATTCAAAAATTATCTAATATTTTTATTAGCATTTGAACACCTGCAGGAAGAATCCTATCACACAATATTTCTAAGCACCTTTGAAGCTTAATGTATCAGATATTTTTAAAAAACTGATGATAATCTAAGGTTGGAAATTCAAAGAATTACTAGGAAGAAAGGCAGGAAATCAAGACTGGCCTCTTAAATCACTTTTCCCTGGACGTCAGTTAAGGGCAAGTAACTTTGTAACTCCACCCAAAGCAACATTGCCCCTCAATTTGAGTCAAATCTTGCAGTATTAAATCAGAGGAACTTGGTGATCTTATCATACTTGTTATTCTCTAACTTTCCTCTCTTTGTCTAAAAGAAAGCCAAGCAAAACGGTCCAGAGCATCAAACTCCACAAAGTCAATTATTTACACTTTAAAGTGAAAATGGCAAAACATGTGCCTACTTTCAGAATGTGACATTTTTATGACTATATTTTATTCTACAGAGAACATACATCTTTTCTCTTATTACTCTGCAAAGTGTTTCCAAAGCTTTTCCATTTCAACTCTGTTTATGAAATATGTATATTCTAAACCAACGCAGTCCAACAGAACTTCCTGTGGGGATGGAATGTTCTAGTATGGTGCTGTCCAGAACAGTGGTCATTAGCCACACAGAGCCATTGCTGCCTGGCTGGAGCAGCTGAGGAGCTAAATCTTTCATGTCATCTAATTTTAATTAAGTCAAACTTAAATAACCACATACAGCTGGTGGCTGCTGCTTCGGACAGCATAGCTTTATAGCGACACTGTGGTATCTGGTAGCCAGCAATTTGCTTAAAACAATGACAATAACAACACAAACTTTAGATAGTCTATTGAAATTATAACCTATTTCAAACAATAGAGAAAAGTTGGGGTATAGCTCCTGAGGCAATTTGTATTGGTTAATTTAAACAGTGATGCATATTGCTAGAATCACTTCCTCCTTGTCTGCCAAAGAAAACGTATTCGGACTTCTGGCTGCACACAGCCTATAGTCTGCCAAGCAAGGAACTAAAATTAAACAAAAGTTTAGTTGCTAATAGTTTTTTCCTACCCTATGAAAATCTTGGAAAGCACAAAATCATGGAAAGGACATGCAGGTAGAAGTGAAAAACATCAGCAAAATTGCCTGGGAACAAAGGCACAGCGTCTGGCATCTAAACCAAAATTATTAAGCATCTTATATCACGGAATACAGCAGACAGAGGGCATTGGTAACTCAGCTACCCACTTGCCTGGCAAGTTAGCCTTAGTGAATTTCTGTGTCCAATACAAATACAATAAATTATACAATCTAATATCTAAAGAATTGGAAGATACTCTTAGACATAAGTTCCTTATAGCTATAAATACCACCCTTAATCTATTAGGTAATTCTGATTTTCTCTTATAATGTAATTCCTGAAAAGGAAAGTGTTAACATCTCAAGCCAGATGTACAAACATCTCAAGAAAACTGATGCTCTGCTCTAAGGAGAGTCTGGCAGGACCTAGCGTCCATCCCTAGTCCTAAGTACAGAAATGCAAATATCACCAAATGAAAACAAACAAACAAAAGTAAATCTAATGCAAAAGGGCAAAAAAAAAAAAAAAAAAAAAAAGGAGTTAGGTCTTCTCTTCTCAGGAATGCCTAAGGGGTCCATGAAGTTTCTCTTACAGTGAATCAAAAAGCATCCAATCAAATGATGTCATATTTCCCAGTACTCTGAAGCTTAGGAATTGTAGAATAGCATCTTTTTATTTAAAAAAGAAATCAGACAAGCAGAAAGGTGTTAAATGGAAACTACAAATCTCCCTACTGACTTCCAACCTCCATATCCACTTCATAAAGAAAATATGTTTCTTTGTGTCCTTCCAAAATATTCTCTGCATATATACTCCTTTATATACAACAGGTCATCTTTTATTTCAAGAAGTTATGTAAACTGTAAGAGTTTGGACACATGCCCTGTAATTCCACCCTTGAAACACTGGGCCACCCCGGATTGCCACTTGCCTTCCTTTGCACCATCCCACAGCCCTCCATTCTGCCTGGGGAGTGACTCAAGAACATCTCCCTCCTCCTGGGAGAGTCATCTGCAAGGCTCAGGCCTCGTCATCTCTGCTCTAAAAATGGGTATTAACCTTCAAGCTGGTCTCTAAACCCAGTGAGGTCTCTAGAACATAGATGTGTCATTTCATTCTTGAACGATTTGATGTGAAGGCTTCACCTACAGGAGAAGAGGCCTCGCTGGCCTGTCCCCAGCTACTCCTGGGGCCACCTTGCATGTGAGCACACCACACCTCCACCCAGCCATGGCCCCCCCATTCATTCTGCAAACGGTGTCTTGTCTGGGACCCCTCCTGTCCCCCTGGCTCCCAGCCACCATTCCCTGGGACGGAGCTCCATTTCTCTTTGCCCACAGTGAATTACTGTCACTGCAGGACTGAATCATAGAATGAGGTTTGGCGGGCAGGGCCCATGTTTTGCTAGTATTTTTATGTGTTGTGCCTTGAGCAACCAATGGCTGAAAGGCAGGACACCAAATAGTCTCTGTCTCTGTTTATTAAATCACAAAGAGAGGCAGTGAGCCTATGGAATTACAGAGGTTTTTAAAAAGTGAAAGCTGAACTGACTTCATTTTGTTTCCTTTTGCAGAACCCTGGGGGCACAGAAATAAGTTCTGGTTGGACTCCACCTAATGACACAGGGTGTCAACCTCTTGAGCACACAGAGACATTGCCCCGTGAAACGCCCTTCCAGCTCAGGTCTCCTGCTCACATGAACCCTAGAGACGTCCGCATTGCTGCAGTGCAGCCAGAGTCACCCAGAGCTCACACGCCCAACACCCAGGTTCTCATCCGGAGGCAAGACCCAAAGAGAAGACACCCGGGAACGACACAGAAAATGACACTTCCTTCCTCAAAGCGCATACCTCAACAATCCTCCAGGCAAATGACACATTTGCAAAAATGTCTAGAGAAATCCACTCCAAAATCCTTATTTCACCTCTGTCAAATCTCCAGTTTAAAAAGAAAGAAAAAAAGCAAGCAAAACAAAAAGAAAAAATTAAAAGCCCTGCTATGTCTTCAAGTCACTCAGGCTTTAGGTTGGAAGCTGGATGGCAGGATTGGGAAGTTAGGGGGCCATCTCACCTCTGCCTACACAGGAACTGACCACGGTGACACTTTGGATGAACGCCAGCTTGCCTGTGGGGCAGACAAGCCACCCTGGCCCACATGGTATGATGCACAGCCAGCTGCGTGCTGGGAAGACAGAGAAGAGAGGCCGCGGGCACCGGGGGCTCTGGCTGGGATGGGGGCCTATCTTCCCTTGGCAGCCTCATCAGCACATACGCTCCTTGTGGCCCCGCCTGAACCTCAGTATTTTCACTACCCTACGTCTTTTACCGTGTCTGAAATGCTTCTTTAAAAGATCCACCTTAGAAATTCATATTTCTGTGAAACTAAAATAGAGTTTAACTCTGATAATACCTTTTTAAACAATACAAAGTGTTTTTAGGCCCACTGGCAAGTACAGGGAATAAAGCATTGTGTTTTTGAAGAAAGCCTGACAAGGAAACTACCATATTGACAAAAACCGAACTTTCTGGGGATTATTTTCAGTGTTGAAATGCGATGCATGTCAGTTTTTAAATTCCGCAGTTGAACTAAATGCTATATTTTTATTATATAAAATATATACTTATGAGCAAGTAAAGCCCTAAAATCTTAGGACTTATATAGTAAAGTCCTAAAAATTTGAAGGAGAAATTCTGACACTTTCCCTCCTACTTCCAAGCCCTGTGGTTTCCTAGTGCCTGTTTTAGACACCACCTCCAGTGTTCTCCATGTGGCATCCACAGCCTCCGTGCCATGGACTTCTCTCCTCTCCTGCGTCCAGGGCCTGTGTTGCCATGGGGGCAACATCAGCTCCCAGGGCCACTTGCCCACTCTGGGCTATCTCCTCATCTGTAAAAATGAGGCCTGCGTGACCTCTGGGGCCCTTCCTAACTCTATGGTCCAACGATGATGACTCTTGTCATTGTGTATTTTAATTATTACTTTATTTCCCAATTGAATCTAGCTGAGAAAACAAATTTAGAGGCGGGAAGTGAGGAAAGTTTATGCTTGTTGATTTTGGGGCGGGGGTCGGGGAGCAAGGAAGAGATAGAGTGAAAAATCTGAAAGACGGAATATTGTAGAAGCAGCAACAATTTAGCACTTGGAAGCATGCACTAGAAAACAGACTAACAATCTCCACTCCCTGCAACATGCAGACACTCCTGGCTTGGCATCCTTTTTGCGGAAATCAGTTACCAGTGAGTGTTTAAAATACGATCCTTGGATAATTGATTCTTTCAACAAACACGTTTTTACCATTGTCTTACACTAAATTATTTTAAAAAATAGATTGGCAAAATGATCTGTGAGAGCAAGGATCCCTCTGAATTTTCATTTTCTGTTCAGATTCAAATTAAAGAGCTTTTACTTATTCCTACTTAAGCAGCACAAACGACGATCTTAAAATATGCGTATCCATGGCTGGTCGCTTCCAGCTTTGGCAGAAGAAATAATCGTTGCTTGTTCTTGACAGCGTAATTTCTCTTGTCTATTTATTGGGGAAATGCACGTTGACATTATGAGTCCTCTTAGATGTTTCCACATATGAAATAATGTTCAACAGAAAATTTTCCTGAAAATATGGCCGATAACTATTTTACTTCCAGAAAGGGCTTGTTTTGTATTTTTACAGAACTCGCTTGAACGATGAATTTGCTGTGCAGGCTACATTTGAAATGCTGCTCTGTGTCTCATGTCAGCTTGAACCTTATTGCTTTATTATTTTTCCATATTTGCCAATAAAATATAAGCTTAAAAATATATACGTTACAAATACTTAATTTTTCTTTCCACAAAACAAATTTCAGAAAAGTCCAGATCTTCAAGTTCAGTTAGTTTGACCAAGATATAGCCAAGAACAAAAAATAAAGACCAAAAAGTCCCTGACTCAAGTGTATGCACTAAACAAATTCACTGTTGATAAAAGTAGTTTGGGCTAATTAGTTGTCAACATTTCCAGGGACTTTTTTTCTATTAAAAATTAAAATGAAAAATAATAAAATGTAACAGGAAATTTCCTATTAAGAAGTAGGAAAAAGGGAGTTTCCTGAGTCTCTATCACTGATGAAAGGAAAAAAAAATGGCTCTCAGTGTGATAATAAGTAAATGGACAGAAAAACTGTAAAATCTAGACATAAGAACTCAAAACCATATAGTCTCATTTACAATAAGGAAAAATAGCCCTGAACCCTGAAAAATCTTAAAAGTAACTTTGTATTACAACTATCATATAATTTAAACAAGTACTTCAACTTTTTTGTTCTGAAGCTGAGATGCTTTTAAGACATTATTTCAGAAAGACTTCCATCAAAATGTTTCAATTTAAAAAAGATCTGGCATTTCAATTGTCTGGAAAATTCACTTATGTGTGACACCAGCCTCTTTAAGAAGCCCCAGTAATTAGAAGCCTTTCACATTAAAACACTAGCTCCCTCTGAAAGCCAAATAGGAGAAAAAAAAAAGTAAAATAAAAAGTCAATGTAAAGTGAAAGAACTTCTAAAAATGGAAAGATAAAATGAATGTGACTTGAAAGTGATTATCTTAACACTTGTGCCTTCTTTTCATTTTAATTACATTCTTAAAACGACTATTAAATAACAAGACTTCTAAGAATAGATTTGCAATAATAGAAATTACTTTTCAAGATCATGTTGACAGTAGAAAACCAATTGCAGGGACATGTAGAAATAAATATGTATTGTTATGTGTATTTTAAAAACACATAAAAGGACTAAATATTGTTCTTGAATATATGTCTATGTAATAGGTATAGATAATATATAAAATATGTACATATATTTATTACCCATATATTATTTATATGTATATATTATATATATTATTTACACAAAAATATAAAAAATATTATATATGTATATTATATATGTATATAGTAGATAAAACATATTTATATATTATATATTATATAATTTTTATATATTTCTATATTATATAATTCATACACAAATATAAAAATATATGTATATAGTACATAAGAATATATTATATCATATATATACTCTAAATGACCTGGAAAAGAACCACCAAATTTGCTAGCTGATAGTTATAGCTTCTGGAGAGGGAGGAAGTCCTGGGATGCTGAATCAGATCTCTGATGTTGCCAAGACTATTTTCTTTACTTGAACAGAGTGACAGCTAATGTGACAAAATTACAGTTCCTCATTCTGGGTGGCTGAAATATAGCTTTTTTACTACTTTTTTTTTAGTTTTTTGTTTCTTTCATCGTCCTATAAAAGAATCCCAGAGAGCTCACCAGCATGAAAGCACTAACTCTGACCATGATACAGAGGAACAATGATTTTAAGAACTCTGAAAGGCAAGCAACCTGACACGGGGCATGTTTCTAGATCGTGGTTTGGAAGAGAACCATCCGGACGAACCCAGGGATCCTGTGAAAGGCTGCTGGCCTGGGCGAGGAGGGAGCTGGTGCTCACCACTGACCCTCTTCACAAACAGTCTGCTCTGTCCAACTGCAATGTAAGTACTTCCAGCTGACCATGGGGAAGCATGTTTTCTAGTTTATCCCAGTAACACTATCAAGAAAATAGTCAATGGAGTAAACAAATGCAAACCTCTAGAAAACATTTCAGGGACTGGCTTGTTGCTGCAACAGGAACGGTGATATCATAATCACCATTGTGGAGCGGATGCCAGGCAGCATTGCCAACCTCTTCAGAATAATTGACCTTTTTCTAGCATGCAGAGTGGCCATAACAACCACTTCAGCTGCACAATAGCTCCGCCATAACACTTCCTTAGCAACCTGCTTAAGTCCGTGACTTTGAAATCATCCCTTATTTTGGCAGCAGGATGAATATTTGCTGGTCATGAACTTTTCAAAGGTCATCAGCTGGAAACGAGCCTGCCTGCTTCCTCTCTCCACCCGCCCCGCCTGCCTGCCGTACCTATCCATCACAGGACATCATGCTTAAGCACTTGAGGAAACGATAATGCACTGCTTACATTTGCCTAGTGGAACAATACATTTTATTTTGGGGATGTTGGGGAAAAAAGTCCTAGTGTTGCTGGCCCGTGTTTTATCAACCTGTCCCCAATTAACAGAAAGGATGACACTAATGGAAAACAAACCATTTTGCTTAAGTAATTCATCTTTTTTGGTTTATCTTTTATAGCTGGTGATTAAAGTATACCTATAAAGCTTGTAGGTAGCAAAATACACAATTAGTTGATATTCAACTTGTAACTTGTGTTAGAGCTCAAAACTTATACTTAATTTTCATTGAGAAAAAAATGGCCAGTAACTGTATTACTTCCAGAAAGGGATTGTTTCATATTCTTATGAAACTCAACTTGAATAATAAATTTAATCAGCTTTAACATTGCCAAAGTCTTCAAGTGATTTTATTCGATCGGTATGTTCAAGAAGAAACAGGAGAAAGTAACCAATAGTATTGAACTGCTTTTATTTATTAACTATTTTCAAACATCCCATTTGATGAGAGAAAAATAGCCAAACTGTTTCTTCACAAATATTTTTAGTTATGAAAGTCACATTAATTTAAATAAACTTACTTTTAAATTGACCATTGTTAATTATATAGATCAGGTAGCTTTTCCTTATTAATTATGCATATATATAACACACATTTAAACTTTTCTAAAATAAAAAAGGGTTACAAGTGTAAGAAAGTCTAAGAACATTAATATGTAGCGTTTCTGCTTCCCTTTTCTTCTTGGGGGTTACAGGAATGTCCAAGTAGATTCAACACGTTCAGAAGTTGGTACAATTGTTGGCCATTTTTGCTTATATCTATTAAATCAAAGCACTGCAATAAAACATAGAAGGCAAATGAATGATTCATTAAAAAGTTGCTTGCTTTCACTGCAATGCGTTACAGAGCTGGGAGCTGTTTTTGATATACATATGCCAATCATTAACAGTAAATGACCTCAGTAATGCCATTCATCACTTCAGATTTGCAGAACACTCTCTCAAGCTCACAAAAGTTTCTCAAGTATTACGTTGTTGAACACAGTACTGTGACTGAACCTCCTCCCACCCTCTCCTCTCTCCTTCTCTTCCTCCCTTCTTTCTCTTTCCATCCCTCCTGGAAACTGCATTCAGCCCTGACAGAAACTAAGGAGGTCTGGTCCTTGATCCTTGAGAAGCGCAGTGAGGGGCCGCAGAGCAGAGAGGAGGGTGGCAAGGCAAATTCCATTCTGTTTTAGAGATAGTGAAACTGAGGCCCAGGGAGGGTGAAACGGTTGCCTAAGTGAGACCACATCAGCCTCAGGACTGAAATCTCCTGCCTGCTTTCCAGTAAGCTTTTCTCTCCATGCACAGACATGGGCAACAAAATTACGAATGCATATTTGTTGTGTAATGTCCCTCTTTCTCTTCACTGTAAAACGAAGGAGCAGGGAATTGTGAAGTGAAGGTGAGGATAATCTGGCCTTGCTCCCCTGTGATCTTCAGAAACAGTCCAGTCTGTCCAGCTAGATTAATTAAAGCCAGGATTAATACCTGGCACTTCATGCTTGCCTACTGAGAACAGCATCCCGGCTGAATCTCAGCTTTGCTCCGTGGGGCTGGCATTGGTAGGGGCTGGGCAGAGTAGCCGGGCAGAGGAGATAGGCAGTCACCTGGATGGAAAATGGATTTGAAGTTGCATTTGGGTGGCAAGAACACTTCGTTTCTAGAATGTTTATTTGAGGTGGCTTTGAGGGAGAACAGACAAAGATAATGGGAGCATCGCGAGGCAGTGGTCTGAAGGCTCTGAGGGGCGAGTTGAGTGATTCTTCTCTGCTTTGGTTGTGGTTGATTTTCCTACAGAACCCTTTTCCAAGGATCTGGCCCTGACGAGGACACTCAGCAAAAACACTGATGATCCCACACGTGGGAATACAGAAGGAACGCTCATCTTTGCAGTCAGTGGTGGCCCATCTCTAGGAAAGACAGACTGATTCTGAGTTATCCTAAGCAAGATGGTCGAATCGTGAACTCTGTTAAATCTATGAACATCTCTCCTGTGGCCATCAAACCCTCTTCTGGGGAAATTGCCGGCTGAGCAAAACCACTCTGGAGCCAAAGGGACAGACAAGATTGGCGGCTTACGTCCCGCAGGGCATTGACATTTAATTATGAATCATGGACTATTTAAAACATTACAAGAGAATCTATGTCTAACCCACAGAGGTACATCATGAAAATCATAAACGACCACTCATGAGCTAGTCATCAAGTCCGGAACTGGAGGGTTACCAGCACCATGGTGTCTGCCAGGCTGCTCCTTTCAGCACTACCCTGCCTCCTCCCCCTAGAGGGCCTCCATCTCTGAAATTCTGGCTTAATCCTTACCTCCTTTAAAAAAACAGTTTTAGCACATATATATGTATCTATCTCAGAAATGATACATTGCTTAGCTTTGCCTGGTTTGGGGTTTAAATTAAAAAGTCTACCATGCCAAATCTTTTGTTACATGTTTATTTTCGTTCAGTATTTTGTTTCTAAGATTTATCCATGCTCTATAGTGCATAGGTACAGCCATCTTCACTTCTGTATAATATTCCGTTTTTCTGTATAATGGCTTCTGGGCTGTCTC
This sequence comes from Alouatta palliata, assembly GCA_004027835.1. Taxonomy (NCBI): domain Eukaryota; kingdom Metazoa; phylum Chordata; class Mammalia; order Primates; family Atelidae; genus Alouatta; species Alouatta palliata. Next base: position 48,032 of record PVKV010003150.1, read on the forward strand.
AAAGCTACTCTGGACTTCCCTGAGCACAGTTCCTGGTGCCCAGGTGCATGTGAGTTTCTCTAATGAACACGCCTACGAGTGGAGTACTGCCCCTGGACTACTCAGGTGTTTTGCTTTCCTGAATACACAATGCCTGATTGTTTTCCAAAGCTGCTGAGCCAATTTACTTTGCCAACAATAATTTGTAAGGATTTCCATTATCTGTATCCTCGCCAACTGTTAAATTGATCACTGTAGTTTAAAGTTATGTTTGTTAGCTGTTCATGTTTCCATTGACCATTGGAGTTCTTTCCTCTATGACATTCTTGCTTGTGTTTTTGCCCATTTTTTTCCAACGAGATTGTCATTTTTGGAAATTGATTTTCAGAGTCCTTTACGTATTCCAGGTGTAAATCCCTTGTTGGTTATTGGTGTTGCAAGTGTCTTTTCCCAATATGTGTCTTGCAGTTTCACCCTTTTAATGCTATTATTTAAGAGCAGAAGTTATTAACTGCAATATGGTCAAGTTTAACTATAATTTCTTTTGTGGGTAATGCTTTTAGTTCTTAAGATATTATTTCATTCCCAGAATCATGAAAGCATTCTCTTATCTTTTTGGAGTTTTAAAATCTTGCCTCCCATATTTAATCTACTAGAAACTGATGGTGTGAGGTAGTGATACAAATTTTTGTTTTTTCCCCTATGCATAACAAAGTTTCCCAAACCATTCCTTGAATGGCCTTTTCCAGGTGACATGCAAGGGGCCTTTTTACTTCAACAGGAAAAGAAGTCATTGTTTAGTTTAAAATAATGGAAGCTCATTGTGTGAATGATTGTGTGTTCACACTTGCACATGTGTGTATAAATAAAGGTCATTTTCTTTTGAGTAAAGGAGATGTCCTTGCGTCCCCAAAGTCACATCACTTCAGCAGCTTCCTATTAGATCTACTCTGCGTCAAGCCCTACGTGGGGTTTTCATTTATCATTGCAAAGCGGCCATACTCTGCTGCAATTAATCCCCTTGCCAACAAGTGTATTTTAATAATGCCTTTTAAAAGTCATAACATGTTACTTTTAACATTGGGGTGGTGGCTACAAAGTTGATTCTGTTTATTTTTTGCTTGCATTTTCTGCATACATTCTTGATCTCTGGCAAACCAGCAGACGGGTTCTGGGCCCCGGTAGATCTGAATTCGTGTTTGACCGCTGTGATGTGGTTCCTGTCTCCCAGGGGTTCCCCACGGCCCCTGCTGCCTGTCCCTGACTCTTCTTCCCACGTGGCCACAGCAGCTGCTTTTCACTTCCTCCTCAGGTTTGCCAGGGAAGGAGGCTTTGCTGCTCTCCCACTCACTGATGCCACTCTTCACTTCACTCCACTGGGCCACGAATGTTTAGAGAGCATCTGTTGAGTGCTGTGCCCTGCTGGTGTCTTAAGACAAAATGGCTGTTCTTGCCTCAAGTCTAAATATGTTATTCTCTTTTCTCTACTCTGCCCCTCTCTAGTTCCTTTTTCCCTTCTCAGATTATTTACATTTGTAT